>OY992894.1:56021031-56039031 GCA_963921405.1 Cepaea hortensis
GTGGGCAACATCTCATTTAATTCATATAAGTAGTCATATAAGCTGCCGTTCCCTTTCCTGTCTGTCTGTCTGTCTGTCTGTCTGTCTGTCTGTCTATATGTCTGTCTGTCTGTCTGTCTGTCTGACCCTGCCCGGCATCGCCTGGCTCCTGGTGTGGAGCATCTCATTTAATTCATATAAGTAGTCATATAAGCTTCCGTTCCCGTTCCCGACTATCTATCTGTCTGTCTGTCTATCTGTCTGTCTGTCTGTCTGTCTGTCTGTCTGTCTGTCTATCTGTCTGTCTGTCTGTCTGTCTGTCTGTCTGACCCGGCCCGGCTTCGCCCCCCCCCCCCCCCCTCTGATGGGGAGCATCTCATTTAATTCATATAAGTTCCCGTTCCCGACTATCTGTCTGTCTGTCTGTCTGTCTGTCTGTCTGTCTGTCTGTCTGTCTGTCTGTCTGTCTGTCTAATCATTTATTGGTTGCAGTTAGAACAACCTTAGATAAACGAAGACCAACTTACAAAAAGCATTAGAAAGAGCACTTGAAAGATCTTTACATATTCCCCCAACAATTAACTTGGGTGAATGGAGCAGCGGCAGCAGCAGCAGAAGAAGAAGAAAAAGGAGGAGTAGGAGGAAGGAGGAGGAAGAGGGTGGAGGAGGGAGGAAGAGATAGGCGGAGAGAGGAGGGAGGGAGGAGGAGGGAGGAGTGGGGGAGGAATAGGAGGGAGGAGGAGGGAGGAGGAGGGAGGAGGAGGAGGAGGGAGAAAGAGGAGAAGGAGGAGGAGGAAGAGGGAGGAAGGAGGAGGAGGGAGGAGGAGGAGGAGAGAGGAGGAGGAGTAGAGAGGAGGAGGGAGGAGGAGGGAGAAGGAGGAGGGGAGGAGGAAGGAGGAGGAGGGAGGAGGAGAACGTAGGAGGAGGGGAGGAGGAGGAGGGAGGAGGGAGATGGAGGAAGAGGGAGGAGGAGGAGAAGAGAGGAGGAGGAGGGAGGAGGTGGAGGGAGAAGGAGGAGGGAGGAAGAGGTAGAAGGAGGAGGGAGAAGGAGGAGGAAGGAGAGGGAGAAGGAGGAGGAGGAAGAATGATGAGGAGGGAGGAGGAGGAAGAGGGTGGAGGAAGGAGGAGGAGGGAGGAGAAGGAGGGAGAAAAGGGAGGAGGAGAGAGGAGAGGAAGAGGTAGAAGGAGGAGGGAGGAGAAGGAGGGGGAGGAGGAGGAGGAATGATGAGGAGGGAGGGGGAGGGATGTGGAGGAAGGAGGTGGAGGGAGGAGGAGGGAGGAGGTAGAGGGAGGAGGAGGAGGGAGCGAAAAGGGAGGAGAGAGGAGGAGGAGGAGGAGGTAGGAGGAGAAAAGGAAGGAGGAGGGAGGAGGAGGAAGAGGGAGGAGGAGGAAGAGGGAGGAGGAGGAAGAGGGAGGAGGAGGATGGAGGAGGAAGAGGAGGGAGAGGGAGGAGGGGGAGGGGAAGAGGAAGAGGGTATGAGGAGGAGGGGAGAGGAGAAGGAGGGATGTGGAGGAGGGAGGAGGAGGGATTAGGTAGAGGGAGGAGGAGGAGGGAGGAAAAGGGAGGAGGGAAGAGGAGAGAGGAGGAGGAGGGAGGAGGTAGGAGGAGGAAAAGGAAGGAGGAGGGAGGAGGAGGAAGAGGGAGGAGGAGGAAGAGGGAGGAGGAGGATGGAGGAGGAAGAGGAGGGAGAGGGAGGAGGGGGAGGGGAAGAGGAAGAGGGTATGAGGAGGAGGGGAGAGGAGAAGGAGGGATTGAGGAAGGAGGAGGAAGGGGAGGAGGGAGGAGGAGGGATTAGGTAGAGGGAGGAGGAGGAGGGAGGAAAAGGGAGGAGGGAAGAGGAGAGAGGAGGAGGAGGGAGGAGGTAGGGGAAAGGGGGAAGAGGGAGGAGGAGGGAGGAGGAGGAAGGAGGAGGAAGGGGGAGGAAGAGGGAGGAGGAGGATGGAGGAGGAAGAGGAGGGAGAGGGAGGAGGGGGAGGGGAAGCGGAAGGGGGTAGGAATTGGAGGAGGGGAGAGGAGGAGGAGGAGGGAGAAGGAGGGAGGAGGAGAAGGGAGGATGAGAGAGGAGGGGAAGGGGGGAGGAGGAGGGGAGAGGAGGAGGATGCGGAGGGAGAAGGAGGGAGGAGGGAGGAGGGAGGAGGAGAGGAGGGGAGGAAGGAAAGGGAGGTGGAAGTGGAGGAGGAGGAGGGAGGAAGAGGAGGGAGGAGGAGGGTGGAGGAAGGAGGTAGAGGGAGGAGGAGGAGGTAGAGGGAGGAGGAGGTGGAAAGGGAGAGGAGGACTGTAGATAACTTCCTTACACATAAAAAGATGAATTGTTATTGATATTGCCATGGCATGGAGGCATATATATCAGCAGCAGAGTTGATCCAGAAAACCAAAGACTGAGATCTATGGAGAACCATGAACGCCTACGCCAGCCGGCACGGCACTTGATGATGATGATGATTGCCGTGTGACGATTCTGTGTAGTTCGCTTGTCCTAGCGTTTTGGTTCGGGGATTCTTTCATCATCATCATCATATATTTACGTACGTATTTAGGGAGGGGGAGGAGAGAGGAGGAGGAAGAAGAAACAAAAATATGACAGTTGGCAGCGCTGGAATGAGAGGAAGGCATGTAGAAAATTTCATCTCAATCGGATGGGCCGTTCGCGAACGCATAAAGGACATACATACAGACATATCCACACACATTGCCTTTTATATATAAGATTAATTTATAATATACATATGATAAGGATCTGTCTGGTATAGTAAAAGTGGTGAATGTTTATGTTATATATAATAATTTATATTCTATAAAAATGTGTATAATTGTAATTCTTAATTGACAAACAGCACACTCATGTCGCAATTGTAACTGACTCGCAAAGTATGATTATTAAAAAGAAGTGAAAGACATTCATGCTTTGGACAGTGTTGCCGGCTTCAATGATCCTCGTCATACGTATATTATAAATTAATATAATATAAATTTAAACACAATAAGTCAATATCTATGCTGGTGAGGTGGGAAATGAGAAATAAGTAGGCAGATAGATTGGCTGGGTCTGTATCCCTTATTGGCACATGAAAAGGCAGATGTGGCCAGAGCCCTTTAGAAGCCTGTGTATAGTTTAGAAAAACGGATGGATCATCACGGCATGGAGAGTATGGTGCTGCAGGGAGTGACCAGACACTCAAAACTTCTACAAAAGGCCAGATGGACATATAACCAGGCTGCTACTGGCACCATTAGTCTTGGGACTCTTCGCTGGCTGCTGCGGATTAGGACGGAGAACATATGGGAATTCTCGAGTGCTGTGATATTGGTTCTTGACTCGACTCGACTCCTATTAAATCTGAATATTACACTTCACACGTATATCTCATGTATAGGGATTATGGCTCAGCTTACATGTTGCAGTTCTAGGCATAGTGGCCAATCCCTCCACCCACGATCTAATGTGATTATTGCCCTGGAATTCTGACTCACCCCCCCCCCCCCCCCGTGTTCTTAACTATACAACACACTAGCATGTCCAGGGCCAAAGATCCAACTGACCTTTTATTTTGAAGCACGCCACTCTGCACGAAAAGGGGCCGCGATAGCGTAGCGGCCAGGCGCTCGCCTGTTATACTGGTGCTCTTGGAGCAGTTTCGAATTTGTAAAATTGACATGAGATCCTAGGTCGATCCTGCCTAACATGAGTGGCAGGAAATTGCTTAGGAAGTAAAGACGGCCGGTGTTATACCAGAACACATCACCCATACAATGCGGTTGTGTCTATACAAATATAGGCCTTGCTCTATATACTCAATGCGCCTATCTCAGCATGCTCTGTGAGTTTGTTACAATAAAATATGGGCCTAGCTCTATATACCCAATGCGCCTATCTCAGCATGCTCTGTGAGTCTGTTACAATCACATGTGTGTGCTGTTGTCCTCTAACCCTATCCAGCGTAACGCCGCAATGAATTCCTCCACTTCCATTCTCAGACTAGACGTCGTGGTATCATATGCCAGGCTCTCCTGCACTAACAAATCGCCTATTATCCTTTGCTATGAACCCCTAGGCTCTTCTTCTTTGACTTCTGAGCACAGAGCCGTCCGTGTAGACTATTACATCGCCTGAGTGTGAATTGACTTGTCGTGAATCAGCTCTAGGCGTACCCTGCTGGGCCAATCCTTTGATTATAGCTCTTCACATGTCTGACATTTCCTCTGGCATTCTGACCCACTCTCTCCCCCATCCCAATGTTCTTCTCCTTCTTCTTCTGCGTTCATCCGGATTTTATTCCGGATGTGACTGCGTTGTGTCTGTTTACAGCAGAGCTACGTTCTTGCGCCGTTAGGCCGACACATCCGACTTCTGCGGGCATTTGTTGACCGGGTTAACCTTCCCAGGGGTTTCTTAGGACGTTTGAATCTCACTGTTGTGGTGTTATCCCCCATCCTAGCTAGCCCATATAGAACAGCCAAAGACATCCTGGTCAACCCTCAAGGGAAGGCAGGGGCAGACCATGGGCATTCCCCGCCATCCAAGGAGGCTTCCATACTTGCAGAGCCATCACACAGCGCTCTGGTACTGGGCTAACCCAAGGAATCGTCACGTCCTGCACATGGCTGCTTAGCCTCACTTCCGTATATTGGGCCTTCCGTTCACCATAGGCTGTTCCTCCGGAAACCAGAAGAATGCAGTCTGCAGATAACACAGTGAGCTTTCGATTCAGACTTTCCACTTAATGGATTTGCTATCCAAGCAATATTCCATTTCGTGCCACAAGGACACTTTTTCCACCTTTTTTTTTGAAGCCCACACAGTGAGCTTTCGATTCGGACTTTTCACATAATGGATTTGCTATCCAAGCAATATTCCATTTCGTGTCACTAGGACACTTTTCCCACCTTTTATGAAGCCCACACAGTGAGCTTTTGATTCGGACTTTCCACGTAATGGATTTGCTCATCATCTCATCTCATCTCATCATGTTCCTCTTGTACCTTGCGGTGTCGAGGTGAAGTATAAACTTCGTGAGAGTGCCCGGTTATGGGCTTCGTATATCGACATTCCCATGGATTCTGTTATTCCCTCCATCCAACGTTTACGTGGTCGGCCTCTTCCTCTGTTTCCATCTGGTCTGTACATCATTGCTTGTTGTGGCATGCTGTTGACTGGTAGCCTACTTGCATGGCCAAACCATTTGACTTGCTGCTTTCTAATAAAATCTAGAGCAGCTTTAACCCCTACTTTAGTCCTGATTTCTTCATTTCCGATCTTATCTCTTCTTGATACGTTGAGTATTCTTCTCAGAAACCTCATTTCTGTTGTTGTGATTTTTCTTTTCTCTTTTTCTGTCATTGTCCAGGTTTGGCACTGATAGCACAGAGTTGGTAGGAAGATTGTGTTGTAAAGTGCCTTCTTAGTAGTTATTGATACATGTTTGTTCTTTAGTATTGGTGCCATTTGTCCAATGAGTTGATTTGCCTTATTGCACCTATTTTCGATCTCGTCTTCTGATCTGCCATTTGATGATATTATACTTCCTAGGTACTTGAAGCTCTTTACTTGTTTCAAGGGATGTTCGTTTAGGTGAATTGTTGCTGTTTGTTATTCTTTAGTTATAGTCATTACCTCTGTTTTGCTTGTGCTAATTTTCATGTTATGTTCCCTACACATTTCGTTTAGACTATTCATGTGGTTCGTTTATACTTCTTAGTTTTTTGCTATCCAAGCAATATTCCATTTCATGTCTCTGGACGCTTTTGTAATCGACATACCTGTGGTATGAAGTGTGGCAGTCTAAATACATCTTCATGCACCTTTAGATGTCAACCTGAATGTAGTTAAAGTAAGCTGTAGTCAACTTGAGCTTGTTGATATCTCCATAGAGCTTGTCCTCAAATGAAGCAGGCGTGGGCCAAAATATCTTTCTCTGTTCTGCATATAATGGGCAATCCTGCAGCAAATGTTTAGCTGTCATTTTACCAGTTCCACAATTACATTCATCAGTATCTCCTATCTTTAGTTTATTGAACAAGTGGTGTTTCAGCCTGTTATGTCCTGTGCGGAATCTGAAGATTGCTACTTGTTCTCTTCGGTCGAGTTTGTAATGTGCATCATCCTTCTGGTGGCCTGGATGCTCTGATTCCCATTTGGTTCTATAAGTGCTTTTTATAAACCTTTTTGCCTCATTATAGGTTATGTCTATGTCAGGCTGTGGTAGTCGTCCGCCCTCTTTTGCTAGTCTGTCAGCCTCTTCATTTCCAGGTATACTGCAATGTGATGGGATCCACTGTATTACAACTTTTTTGGATTTCTGGCATAGACCATGGAGTGCTGCTCTTAGATCAGTTAGTTCTGTGCTGTTATTGCTCTTCAGTATTGAGACAGCTGACTTTGCATCTGTGAAGATAGCTATTTGCTTCTCTTTATTTTCCTCCATCAAGAGCATTTTTGCTGCAGTTTTCAGAGCCTCTACCTCCGCTTTGAAGTTACTTGAAAATTTTCCAGTTGCCACTGAATGTGTTTTTTTCACTCCGTTTTTTAAATTTAGGACAATTCCTCCTCCTCCATTCTCTATTGAATTTTTGGCTGATCCATCTGTATATGCATGGGTCCAATTGCTGCTTGGGTAATGTTCTTTTATGTAGTTTAGGGTTATTTCTCTTCTTTCAGTTTCATGCTGAGTGTTCTTTTTCTCAATACCAGAAATGTTTTCTATCATCTCAGGCAGTTGCTGCTGTCTCCAAGCTGGGAAGTTGTGTGCATTGTAAATGGGTTTGACTGTTGATATGTTAAGTAGAGGATCTGCCCTAATCTTTCGTTTTGCAGTTTCTACAAAGTTGCTACGCTTCAGTCTTCCCTTTCCAAAACCATTAATCCTTTTATACATAGGGTGGTCTGCCAATCTTCTAAATTTTTCTGCTTGTTGCTGGGCTCTGCTATCTCTTCTATCCTGCATTGGTTGTAAACAAGTGATATTTTCTAGTTCATTAATAGGCGTTGTCTTCAGGCTTCCAGTTATGCTTGCTTGCTTGTGTTCGTTGGCTTGAGCTCCAACGCGAAGTCCTGTATGTCGGATGAAGGCATCCTGTTGTCCAACATCAGTGTGATGTCATACAGGACCTGAGTTTTGCGTGAGTATCCGTTGTCCCATGTCTGGCTTATTGGTGTGCAGACTGGTGGTTCCTCGCCGTACAGGCAGACACTCTCCGACTTCGGAGGAAACGGCGATCCTACTGACTTTAGCCAGGACCCCGAAGGACCTGTTGCCCAGGACGCTCGACGAGGACGCGTCAATAGGTCTTAGCCAGTATATAACCCGGCCCTGGTGCCTTGGAAACACCTCTGCGTCCCTTCCAGTTATGATTCGCATTCCTTGATTTTGGACCCTACTTATTTTGTTAAAGTTTGACTTAGCTGCTGTTGCCCAAGCTGCCATGCCATATTCCAGTACTGGCCTCACCCGTCCAGTATATAACTTCTTGAGAACTTTCTCATCTGCTCCCCACTTTGTACCAGCAAGCTTTTTCATGATTGCCATTCTTTGCCTTGCTCTTGTTCGATTTTTCTCAACCTGTGTTTTCCATGTCAAGCGACAATCAAAGGTGACTCCTAGATAGTTTGGATTTTCTTCATGGCGCAATATTTTTCCATTCAATACCAGCTTAGGTTGCTGAGTTTTATTTGAGAGGGAGAACACTGTGCATGTTGTTTTCTCCTCACTTATCTTCACTAGCCACGATTTTAACCAGTCCTCTAGCGCTAATAGGGCTTGCTGTATTCTGCTGTTAGCTGTACTAATATATTCTTCAGATGTCCATATGGCTAGGTCATCTGCAAAGGAGGATGTGTGTACTCTGGCTGGAAAATTTTCCGTGATGTCATTTATATATGCTAGGAATAATGTTGGTGAAAGAATTCCTCCTTGGGGGACACCTTGCTCCAACAGCATCATTTTGCTGGTTTGTCCTTGTACTTTTGTCCTGGCAGTTCTTTTCTCAAGGTAGTAGCTGATCCATTTGTACATTTTCCCACAAACATGCATTTTTTGCAGTTTTACTTTCAGTCCTTCCTTCCATACTTTATCAAATGCTTTTTCTAAATATATCCAGACCGCTAGTGTGTGCTTTTTCTCTTGGAAGGCATCCTCTATTTCCTGAGCTATATAGGTTACTTGATCTTCGGTTGATCTGTACTTTCTTAATCCTGCTTGGTGTGGTGTTAGGAGTTGGTTTTCTTCCAGATGCCATGTTAGCCTGCCATTGATAATGCGTTCCATTAATTTTCCTACACAGCTAAGTAGACTGATAGGTCGATAGCCATTTGGTTCTTCCAGGTCTTTTCCTTTCTTTTGGACTGGTATTAGTATAGCTTCCTTCCATGCCTGTGGGACTATTCCTCTCTTCCAGTTGTAATTTAGGACTGCTAGTAGTTTCTTATTTGCCTTAGTGCCTAGTCCTATTAGCATTTCATTTGTGATTTCTTCTTTTTTAGAGTAATCATTGCCTGTTCCATTTCTTCCATTGTTAGATTTGCCATCATATATTCAGCTGCTGTCTCTGTATTACTATGATGTATCTGTTTATCTTTGATTGCTTTCTTCTGTTCAGTTGTAATATCAATGTGGTTTGCACTGGCATAGTGTTCCATTAGTGCATTTGCAGCCTTCTTTCCTGTAAGCAAGGCATTTCCTTGTTTAATTGTTATTTGTTTGTTTCTAGGCCCTTCATTGTTCACGGCTTTCACTAGTTTCCATAGTTTGTTTCCATCCCTGTCAAAATTCAGGTTTTCTGTTTTTTTTCCCTCCAACAATCTCTTGTTGTTTGATTTAATGTTCAATTATATTTTGCTGAGATGGCTTTGAGAGAGATGTTCGCTTCAGTTGTTTGTTCTCTCTCTGCGGCCTTCCTGGCATCTTCAACTTTGTCCTCCAAAATTTGTAGTTCTTCAGTCCAGTATGGTTTGTAATTTTTCCTCGCTCCTCTTGGAATAGACTCAGTGGCCGCCTGTATTATTGCTCTGTTTAGACTTTCCACCATTTGCTTCATGTTGCCATATCGTGTATTTATGTTTTCACAATATTTGTCTGTTAGTATGGCAAATCTGTCCCAATCTGCTCGTTTGTAATTCCAGCGGGGCAAAGGCTTTTGCTCCTGTGGAACATACTCCATATTCATTACAAGCTTGATTGGTCTGTGGTCACTACCTGCTAATTGATCAAGCACATGGCGATCGATTTTGTGGAGGATGTCTCCTGTGCAGAAAGCTAAGTCTGGAGTAGAAGTGGTAATCCATCTTCTGGAGTAGAAGCTTGGTGTGTCATCCGCTTTGTTGAGTAGATGGAGATTTGAGTCTATTTCCCAGTCCTCTAATTCATCTCCTCTTCTGTCAGTATCTGGGTATCCCCATCTTTCTGAATAGCTATTAAAGTCTCCGACAATAATGCAATTTGTGTCAGTTATTTTCATGTTTGAGAGTGTAAGATCCTTGTCTGCCGGGCTATACAGATTGTAAATTCTTATTTTCACGTCCTTTATCATTATGTCAACACCTATAATTTCTGTTTGGTTGTCAGAGATCACAGATACTTCGCTGCAAGGTATTGTATTCGTGTAAGTATTAGAACTCCTCCTTTGTGTCCTTCGCGGTCGAAACGTGTGGCCTGATATCCCCTGACTGAGAATTTGTGATTGGCATTGAGGTGTGTCTCTTGAATGTATGCCACATCTATTCTATCTTATGAAGACGATTTGTTAAGGAGACTTTCTTGTTATAAACTCCTTCAGCATTCCACTGTAGTATGTTGAGTGTCCGGGGTGTTTGGTCAATAGCTCTTAACCTACTCCTCTGTGCCTTGACTCCACAGCACAGGGGAAGGTGACCACCAGTAGTCATGGGTGGACCCCCTCGAGGCAGGGGGCCGGCACTATCACCGCCTGATGGGACTTCACGGGATTAGCACCATAACGATTAATTTTCATCTGTGGCATAATGAAATGATAACGTTACGTTGCACTGCTTTGTCAAGCCTGTGGCTCAGTACATCCGATTTCGACAAGCATTTATTCGGGATGCTTTCCCTAGCCTTTGACTGTCCCCAGTCTACCTATAAGGGCAGCAGGTTTGTGCGTCGCTTCGTCTGATCCCTCTCCCTTGACTTGTCCGACATGGGTGACCCTACCAGTAGCTGTGCTACCGTCGGCATAGCTCTTGGGGTCATTGGAACGCGCAAGCCCCTCTACCTCGTCAAGGTGGACGCACGGCAGAGGGGATCCCAGTGCTCTAAACATACAAGCTTCCCTGACTGTGTCCTATGATTGAGCCACCGTGATTCTCCTGTTATCAGTCTATAGCCCTTAACTGTATCCAGAGCTTCATGCAAGGGCATTCCTTGTCAACGATTACTGGGTTACTGGGAGATATTTCTTAGCTTCCAGCACCTTGGGCCTGTCCATAATCGTTGCTAAAGCTAGATGTGTGGCATACACACTCCGGCGTGTCCCTTATGTATCCTGGATCACAAGTATAGCTTCATTCTGTATGTGCTATAGTTTCGCTAGCTGACTCTTTAACACAGTGAGAAGTTCATACTCAGTTATTGAGATAATCATATGTTGATAGAGTATGAACATAATTCTTTGCTCCATGTTCATTTATGCCCATAATCTTCAGCACACCACTCCCCTTTATAGATCTCGTGAACTCCTTCCATATTTTCCCTAAACGACAGGCTTCTTTTGAGGGTGATTTCCTAGTATTCCAGTTTATTATCTCTCTCTCTCTCTCTCTCTCTCTCTCTCTCTCTCTCTCTCTCTCTCTCTCTCTTTCTCTCTCTCTCTCTCTCTCTCTCTCTCTCCTCTCTCTCTCTCTCTCTCTCTCTCTCTCTCTCTCTCTCTCTCTGGGTGTGTGTGTGTGTGCGCGCGTTTTTTTAAAAATGTTTCTGCCATTTATTGAGACCTGGGACGTTAGCCTCAACTCTTAATCGTCGTATTGTCTAGATAACATCATAACACAGTTGACACCACCAATCTCTGTACATCAGTCGATAACTTTGTTTACTGTCTCCTACAACTATTGCGCTATTTGTATCCGATCTCTCCCCCGCCTATACGCAAGGACATCATCTGCAAATGTCAGTATCTTTCCGACCCCTGGTGCTTCAATCTTGCTTGTGTAAACATTGTATAGTACAGACAAGATAGCAGTACCTTGTGGTAATCCCGGAGTAATAAATCGCGACTTGGAGATCCACGAACCTAGACGGAGAGCAATCCTACGAGAGTGCAGGGTGGCTGTTGTCCAGCTCGATACCCGGGGATTAATACTCTTCTCCATAAGAGCGTATATCAAGAGATTATTATTGAAAGAACATATTGCTGCTTTGATGTACAGACCAGATGGAAACAGAGGAAGAGGCCGACCACGTAAACGTTGGACTGAGGGAATAGCAGAGTCCATGGGAATATCGATATATGAAGCCCATAATCGGGCACTCTCACTATGTTTATACTCCACCTCAACACCGCAAGGTACAAGAGGAACATGATGAGATGAGATGAGATTGCTGCTTTTGACCAGGTATCTTTCCCCCGGCGGTAACTCCCCAGTAGCTCTTCCTTTTCCTAGTATGCCTGCAACTTAACATCAACTATCTATTTCACCACTTTGCAAAATCTATTCTGCAAGATTATAATCCTATAGCAGCAAGCCTTGAATGGTCCTAGCACCGATTGGGGGACTGGTATTAAACAGTTGTACACATACTCTTGAGGCACTATTGCTGTCCTAATGCTCAAGTTAAAACAAGCAGCCATTTCCTCCAAATCTCCGTGGCTCACATCTTTCATACGGCGTATGTGACCCCGCTAGGTCCTTGTGACATGTCAATGTCTCATGCCCGTCTTCATACGAATTAACGCACCATATACAATGGCGAGTATAGATAGACAAGTGTTTTAAATGAAAAGGAAAGACAGCAAGCAGTTTCTTAAGTTTACAAACTTAAGCCCCATGAAGAAAATGCAGAGTGATTCATCGTGAACAAAGAGTTTTGGCGTTCTCAAAGTAATTAGGTACCTGCCACCTGTCAACTGGAAAGACCTACATCGGAGAAGATAGTATCCGCGCGTGTTGCAATTTCATTAGCATACAATTACATAGGTCAAGAGAGCACGGTTGATGTTTCATTACCGGGAGAAAGTAGGTGCCAGGCAACAAAGAAACGAGAAAGATAAACAGGAAGGGAACAGTATTGTTATCGGTGAAATTGGACGGTAATTAGATGGATGTTGGTAGAATGTAATTGTCACGTCGAAGGAAATTCTTATGGAGAGGATTGGTGGAGACAAAGATTGTGGAAGACAAAGATTGTGGAAGACAAATAAAGCGGTGTGGGAGGAGATATATAAAGTTACAAGCGGCAACTTAGGCGCCAGTTTTGTTACCATGTGAGCCAGAAGCAGACGTGTTTCATTTAGTGTGACTTTAATACTTGTCCTGGGAGAGAAGGTAATTAATAATTAATATGCCTCGGCCTCTGTAAATGGATAAAGTTAACAGATAGATGTCTTCCATACAGAGCACTTGTTCTTTGTGATAAGAAAATATATATCAATCTAGAGACAGGCTCAGAAGATAGAGAAGATTTTCTTGACTTAGAGAAACTATTCTGATGAGTAGATAAGTCATCCTTCGGCAAGAAGAATTCTTAATGAATCTTTGAGGCGTTAGTCATGTATTTGATGAATGATACACTTTCTCAGAGTCTGCAGAGACGATCTATACTTTATAACAAAACTACCATGAGATTTTCTCAGAGATAGTCATTATATTCTGTGTCTGGAAAATTATGTTCTAAAGTGTATTGCATGTTCTGACTCTATATGATTTTGTGTTACAATAATTCATATGTTTTATTTTGTGAATGATACTTTTCTAAAACCTACCTTGTAAGATTTTAGATGTGTATTAAAAAATATGGGAATATGAGGGGGAGAAAATGATGGGTTAGGCGGGTATTTACCCGGAAGAAGAAAAGCATTGACCAGGCAGTGGGCTCATATCGTTCTACGGACAATAGAAGGACTAGCCTGCAGAACGCCTGAAGGAAGAGGACATGTCGTGCCATTAGATGAGGTGGACACCTCCAACGGAGATTATAGAAAATAATCAGTCACACAGAATAGCCAGGCTGGACTACCCTGAGCTAAGGAAAGGATCCCTTTCTCCCTTTTGCTTATATTTTCCCCCTAACCCAGCTCCTAGGTGAATATAACAGAGTCTCTCTTATAAAGGATCTAGATGGGTGTGCAAGGGAAAGGGTCTAGAAATCAGCAATGCACGGGTGAGCACCCCCGCTGGGAGGTAACTAGGGAATGTCGCGCTGTGACGTGAGGGTAGAGGATAAGTTAGTTACCAACTATAGTTTGAGCCGACAAGTCGTATGGTTAACATCTGGTCTCTGATTGTTAACATCCACTAATTGAGAGAATAAAAGAAGAACTCACAACTACTACTATGACTTTGAGTTACTCCATTAATACCACCATACATTCGCCACCAGCCCTGTTATAGAAGGCGAAATGGTGCCCAGGTAACCAGGATCCGAGTCTAGACAACTTCACTGTCGCGGCAAATAACCGAAGTACTGAACCACTATATTTGATGGAGCCACGGATTTATACCGCGCTTGTACAGCCGACTGTTTGGAAAATTCGGTGCCTCTAGCACGTAATCAGACTCCTATTGAACACTTCAAGATAGTTTTCAAAATGACGACCATAGCTGGCTGTTGATCAAATCGTTACTCCTCTGCTGGGTTGTGAAGCCCGCTGACAAATCGTTACTCCTCTGCTGGGTTGTGAAGCCCGCTGACAAATCGTTACTCCTCTGCTGGGTTGTGAAGCCCGCTGACAAATCGTTACTGAGCTCCTCTGCTGGGTTGTGAGGCCCGCTGTCAAAACACTCCTGCACTCTGCTGTTCGTGAGGCCTGCTATCAAAATCGTCTTTGGGTGGCGGATACATCTAATTGTACCTTACCTCTCAGTGTTGCAAGAGTGAACCCAGGGAATCATTACTACGCAGCTTCTATCGAGTGTCTACCTGCAGGCGTACAAGGGACCCTAATCGTTTTGTTGAGTCGAGAAGTGGTCTACGGTTTGGCAGCCGGCACTTGTAACCGAGGAATTCATCACAGTAAAGTACACATTTACAAATTTAATTATTAGAGAACTATAGAACTTGATTAGTAATAGTATTGTATTAGTATATTATTGTAGTAGATTGTGTTGTGCAAATTTACAATGGAAGCTCAATACCTTTCGTTGGGGCAAGTACTTGGTGGAGTAGGAAGAGCTATATCCAGACTAGATACAGCCTTAAAACAACAGGGTGTAGGCACTGATACAGAAAAATTTAACGGGCAGACCAAACATTTTAAGAAGTGGATGGTGGCCATAGAAAAACATGCATTTTTGGTCGGAGCTACAGATGAAGAGAAGAAGAAAATAGCATATCAGGCTAGTTTGTCACCGGTATCTGATCATATTAGACGTAAATTAGAGGCAGGAGTGGATGAAACTTGGGAACAGTTTATGGATGATCTGGCCCATAAATACACAGAGATCACAGATCCCCAACACGCATTCTCTGTGTTGAGACAGTCTAAAGAGGACAATGGAGAGAGTGTACAATTATATAGGGATAGGTTGATAAATCTGGCAGAAGAGGCATTTTTAGGACAGAATGTGCAGGGTGAAGAAGTAGAAAGAATGCTAGTAGGAATATTTGTAGATGGAATACGATCAGATGGACTAAAATTTAAGCTGATGAGGGAAAATCCAGCAAGATTGACACAAGCGGTGGATATAGCCATACAAGAAGAAAGTTTAAGGAGGAGGTTTAGATTAAGAGTAGGAAGAGAAATCGGAAGTAATATTGAACAAAGAATGGAAATAGGGCAGGCAAGGTATGGATGGAGAAGATAGGGAGTTAATCAGAACAGGGCAGAAATACAGACGCTGGTGGGAAATAATGAAAGTGCTCAAGGCACAGGAAGACATATGAGAAATTACACAAGACAGACAGCGGGTAACACAGGTATGGTCTGTTGGAATTGTGGACAGAATGGACACAGTTATAGCTATTGCGGCAACAGACGCGCTCCGGTAAACACACATAATCCTGTTAATGGGAGGCAAAATAGAAATAACCGGAGATGGAATAGAATGAATAATATAGCAAATAGAATAGAAATTCCTCCACAGACACATAATAGAGGTCAACATAGTCGGGGCTTCCGTTCGAATGGCCAATGTAATTCCACTATGCTACGGCCACGTCTTGGTTCAACCTGCTTTAACTGTGGGCAGAAAGTACACTTTTGTAGACCGTGTCCAAATAGTAGACGGCCGCTTTATAACAATGACAGAAAGTACCGCAGGAGTGATATAAACTGTATAAATATCAAATCTGACGTGACAATGTTTACAATTAGTTTTGAGTAAAATAGTTTTGTTGTTGCGGGTGTTCAATTACCTGGAGTTATAAAACAGAAACGATAGTTGCTCAATAAGACTTGTTCATATTAAGTAGACCTGTTAAAATAAAAAGTCCTTGGGGGTTGTTATACGGGATGCGGAATTACGTTCAGAAGATATGGGGCAACTGTAAGACATGGTCTTGTCTTGATGGGGTTGGTTTTTAACAAACCTGGACTGAACATGGATTGAGTACCATGACGCTCTAGATCAGTTACCGTGGGTGACGGTATGTATAGTGTTCAGGTTTTAGGAGAGGACAGATAGAAGGATGGACAGTGACTGAGTGCCATTTAGTTAGTGGTTAGAGATGATTCCCATAATAAATGGAATGGACATGGATTAAGAGCCATGAAGTAAAGGGGTAGTGGGTAATAATGGAATGTCTATAATACATGGACATGTATAATATGGGGTAGACAGAGTAGATGTTCACAGGCATGAGGTCAGAGGTGGTATTTTTTTGTTCCTGTAGATAACGGCATAAATTGAGAAGTTAGAGGTTTTAGTAGGTAATGCCCATAACAAATGGACATAGCATTTAACGTCGCTGCGGTTGTCAGCAATGACTAGAGTAAACATGGACTGGGCGCCATGTTCGGGATATGGGTTATTGGTTTTCGGCTTAACTGGGGGAGTGACCATAGATGGGGGCTGTGGATATCAGCACAACTTATAATGATCGAAGATTAAGGGAGTAGTAGTCATGTTCATGATAGATGAACAGTATTATTATAAAACTATTTTTTTGAGTGCTGTGGGTATAGCATAACTCAAGATAATTATAGCTTGAATGACAGGGGGTAGAGGCTATGTTCATAATATATGAACAGTAATATCATTTTTAGGATACTGTGGTTACAGTGGTGAACATGAACTTGGTAGTAAGGGTCCGTGGCACGTGGCCTAATAAAGAGTAGAGTGGATTGTAGAGGAAGTTACAGACATATTTTTACTAGCTGTAGATATCAGGTAAACTATTTTAGATACTATTTTTACTTTGGTTAGTAACATAAAATGCGGATGGATTGGGCTTTCAGAGTGTACATACTAATGGATGTTGTAGATAACAATATATGGCATAGGGAGGAACATATCGTTTTTTAGATTATAAGATTTGTATAAGGTTTTATTTGAAAAACTTTATTTCATAAAGTTTCGTGCGTGAAAGGGAGGATAAATGTTACTGTTTTTCCCAGTTCTTGGTGGGGAGCATCTCATTTAATTCATATAAATAGTCATATAAGTTCCCGTTACCAACTATCTGTCTGTCTGTCTGTCTGTCTGTCTGTCTGTCTGATCCGGCCCGGCATCGCCCAGCTCCTGGTGTGGAGCATCTAATTTAATTCATATAAGTAGTCATATAAGTTCCCGTTCCCGACTATCTATCTATCTGTCTGTCTGTCTGTCTGTCTGTCTGTCTGTCTGTCTGTCTGTCTGTCTGTCTAATCATTTATTGGTTGCAGTTAGAACAAACTTAGATAAACGAAGACCAACTTACAAAAAGCATTAGAAAGAGCACTTGAAAGATCTTTACATCTTCCCCAACAATTAACTTGGGTAAATGGAGCAGCAGCAGCAGCAGAAGAAGAAGAAAAAGGAGGAGTAGGAGCTGGGAGGAGGAAGAAGGAGGTGGAGGAGGGAGGAGTAGGAGGGAGAAGAGATAGGCGGAGAGAGGAGGAGGATGGAAGAGGAGGGAGGAGGAAGGAGAAGGAGGGATTAGGAGGAGGAGAGAGGAGGAGGAGGGAGGAGGAAGGAGGAGGATGAGGAGGAGGAGGAGGAGGCAGGAGGAGGCAGGAGGGGATGAGGAAGAGGGAGGAGGAGGGAAGAGGAAGGAGAAGGAGGAGGAGGAGGAGGGAGGAAGGAGGGAGGAGAAGAACGCAGGAGGAGGAGGTGAGGGGAGGGAGGAGAGGGAGGAGGAGGGAGATGGAGGAGGAGGAGGGAGGAGGAGGGAGGAGGAGGAGGGGGAGGCGGAGGGAGAAGGAGGGAGGGAGGAAGAGGGAGAAGGAGGAGGGAGAAGGAGGAGGGAGGAGAAGGAGGGGGAGGAGGAGGAGGGAGGAAGAGGAAGGAGGAGGAGGGATTTGGAGGGAGGAGGAGGAGGGAGGAGGAGGAGGGAGGAGGAGGAGGGGAGGAGGAGGAAGGAGGTAGAGGGAGGAGGAGGAGGAGAGGAGAGAGGATGAGGAGGGAGGAGGGAGGAGGAGAAGGGAGGAGGAGGGATGAGGAGGAGGGAGGAGGAGAGGGAGGAAGAGGGAGGAGGAGGGGGAGGAGGAGGGAGGAGAAGGAGGAGGAGGGAGGAAGAGGGAGGAGGGGGAGGAGTAGGAGGAGGAGGGGGGAGGAGGAGGGAGGAGGAGGAGGGAGGAGGAGGAGGGAGGAGGAGGAGGGAGTAGGAGGAAAGAGGAGGAGAAGGGAGGAGGAAGGAAGAGGAGTGATTAGGAGGAGGGAAGGAGGGCGAGGAGGCAGGAGGAGGAAGAGGGAGGAAGAGGGAGGAGGTAACGGAAAG
>OY992894.1:56039231-56049231 GCA_963921405.1 Cepaea hortensis
ACCAGGCAGGTCCTGGATGGCACAGGCAGCCATGGATATAGTCTAGGGTCACAGACTAAGACGAGGCAGGTCCTGGATGGCACAGGCAGCCACGGATATAGTCTAGGGTCACAGACTAAGACGAGGTAGGTCCTGGATGGCACAGGCAGCCATGGATATGGTCAAGGGTCACAGACTAAGACGAGGCAGGTCCTGGATGGCACAGGCAGCCACGGATATAGTCTAGGGTCACAGACTAAGACGAGGCAGGTCCTGGATGGCACAGGCAGCCATGGATATAGTCTAGGGTCACAGACTAAGACGAGGCAGGTCCTGGATGGCACAGGCAGCCATGGATATAGTCTAGGGTCACAGACTAAGACGAGGCAGGTCCTGGATGGCACAGGCAGCCACGGATATAGTCTAGTGTCACAGACTAAGACGAGGCAGGTCCTGGATGGCACAGGCAGCCATGGATATGGTCAAGGGTCACAGACTAAGACGAGGCAGGTCCTGGATGGCACAGGCAGCCATGGATATGGTCAAGGGTCACAGACTAAGACGAGGCAGGTCCTGGATGGCACAGGCAGCCATGGATATAGTCTAGTGTCACAGACTAAGACGAGGCAGGTCCTGGATGGCACAGGCAGCCACGGATATAGTCTAGGGTCACAGACTAAGACCAGGCAGGTCCTGGATGGCACAGGCAGCCATGGATATAGTCTAGGGTCACAGACTAAGACGAGGCAGGTCCTGGATGGCACAGGCAGCCATGGATATAGTCTAGGGTCACAGACTAAGACGAGGCAGGTCCTGGATGGCACAGGCAGCCACGGATATGGTCAAGGGTCACAGACTAAGACGAGGCAGGTCCTGGATGGCACAGGCAGCCATGGATATGGTCAAGGGTCACAGACTAAGACGAGGCAGGTCCTGGATGGCACAGGCAGCCATGGATATAGTCTAGTGTCACAGACTAAGACGAGGCAGGTCCTGGATGGCACAGGCAGCCATGGATATAGTCTAGGGTCACAGACTAAGACGAGGCAGGTCCTGGATGGCACAGGCAGCCATGGATATAGTCTAGGGTCACAGACTAAGACGAGGCAGGTCCTGGATGGCACAGGCAGCCATGGATATAGTCTAGGGTCACAGACTAAGACGAGGCAGGTCCTGGATGGCACAGGCAGCCATGGATATAGTCTAGGGTCACAGACTAAGACCAGGCAGGTCCTGGATGGCACAGGCAGCCATGGATATAGTCTAGGGTCACAGACTAAGACGAGGCAGGTCCTGGATGGCACAGGCAGCCATGGATATAGTCTAGTGTCACAGACTAAGACGAGGCAGGTCCTGGATGGCACAGGCAGCCATGGATATAGTCTAGGGTCACAGACTAAGACGAGGCAGGTCCTGGATGGCACAGGCAGCCATGGATATGGTCAAGGGTCACAGACTAAGACGAGGCAGGTCCTGGATGGCTGTAACAGTATGGCTAGTTTGGGTTATAATTAGGATCTAGTGGGGAATTAGAGATACAGCACGATTGAGCATTATGAGTGAAAGCGGAGAGAGATGCTCAATCGTGACGTATTCTTGTTGTGAAGGGCAGTCAACATCCGATATTCCAGCAAGGCAGACACGGCTTGTCATCTTACGCAAATAAACAAACTTTTATTCAACCTTCGACTTTATTACTTCTTTCTACACTATGACAGAAGTAAATATGGTGCCGTGACCAGGATTCTGAATTGAGCCGTCCGGCTACCACGCGAAGTACTATTTAACTCAGAAGATAAAAGTATCAAGAGGCTTTTCTAGAGCCGTGGCTGAATTGTAATGGCATCAGGGAACTGGTAATGGCCGTTAACTGAATCTCAGCCTTCAACGCTTTCCAGGGCCGCGATCTGAACTCTGGAGTTTCAAAAGAAAAGGCTTACTATTTCCAAGCGCCAGCCAATGAACGTTATCAAATTCAAGGGGCCTCCCATGGCCGTTGCATGAATCCTATCGTTTTTCAAGAAGAGCCATCCTGTCCTGGGACCTTGAGAAAATCAGAAATTCAAGTTGAACATTTGTCGGGCTCAACTAATCATGGAAAAAGCCTCGTAAATTCGTGATCGGGCTTCTTGAAACTAATTGTCATTGGGCTTCGGCTGACCTTGACAAATTTTTGGGCCTTGTCAATCCTACGACCCAAACACACCTGATCCATTTTTGGGCCTTGTCAATCCTACGACCCAAACACACCTGATCCATTTTTGGGCCTTGTCAATCCTACGACCCAAATGTATGACCCATCCCAAATGACGATGAAATACCCACTCGAGAATCAAGGAAGGGACCCAACCAGGGGTCGAAAATAATCCAGGCATCCCATGAGACGGGACCCAAGCAGGAAGAGTGCACAGCAGCCCACGAGAAGGACGAAATTATCTGAGGACGAGAGGGGATATCTGAACTCCGCCACCGGAACTCTGGAACTAATTGTCAGTTGATGCGGGCTCGTGTAAGTGAACTGGATCCGTCAGCGAGCAAAAGAAGGTAACTGTTTAATTAAGGAGACAATTTGTATTTCCTGGATCTCCGGTGATGTGCCGTAATTTCTTAGTTAGAGCAGAGTCTAAAACATTATTGTACTCTAAGAAACAGATACGAGGATTTATAGTGAACTTTTTGGTTTCAATATGAGTTATTGATGGTGATTCGGGTAATTAATATTACAACTGGTGCTCTTTAGGGATTAACAAAGTGAAATTTTTGCGATTCTGGAACTAAATAACTAATTGAACAGTTTTATGGACTGTGGGAATTGTGTGTTGTAAATTAGTAAATTTATGTGATTCATAAATAGGGTAATTAATTAACCAGTTTTTAGAAACAAATAATTTGAAATTGTGTGCTTCTTGGTTCTTTGCTTGCTTTCTTTCAGTATTTTCAGCATGGCGGAACAGGACACCCTAGCGCATCCTCCTTAAATTAAGAAATTGAAATTGTGTGTTTTTTTGTTCTTTGCTTGCTTTCTTTCGGTATTTTCAGCATGACGGAACCAGACAACTTGGCCCAGGTGTTGACGGGAGTGGGAACAGCGGTAGGAAAATTAAATATGATAATCAACCAACAAGGATTGACAACAGAAATTTTGAGGTTTAGTGGTCAGGCCAGAGACTTTAAGAAATGGGTTACTTCTATTGAAAAATATGCATACTTAATTTCAGCAACAGACGAGGAAAAAATGAGATTGGCTTATCAGACGGCAACGGAACCGGTCTCGGATCATATAAGAAGAAAGCTAGAAGCTAGAGTAGATGAGACATGGGAACAATTCAAGGAAGACCTAGCAAGGAAATATGCAGAGATAACGGATCCGCAACATGCATTTTCGGTGTTGAGGCAGGCTAAACAAAATAGCAGAGAGACGGTACAGTTGTTTAGTGATAGATTGATTAACTTGGCGGAAGAAGCATTTTTAGGACAGAATGTAAGAGGAGAAGAGGTAGAGAGGATGTTAGTGGGAATTTTTGTAGATGGCATAAATTCTGATGGTTTGAAACTTAAACTAATGAGAGAAAACCCTGAGAGATTATCGCAAGCAGTTGATATCGCGGTACAAGAAGAAAATTTGAGACGTAGGTTTAGATTAAGAACAGGACGAGAAGTGGGAAGTAATCGAGATGACAGAGTTGAGGAACCTATGGAAATAGGACAAACAAGATTCGGATGGAATAGGAGAGGAGGTATACAGACGTTACAAGGTAGAAATAGGTATGATAATGAGGAAAGAAGAAATATGAGATACCCTACAAGAGAAACAGTAGGTAACACAAATAGTACAAATATTGTCTGTTGGAATTGTGGTCAACGGGGACATGTTTTTCGGTTTTGTAATAACAGGCGTGTCCAGTCGAATACACAGGGTAGACATGACAATAATAGGGTGAGTAGGAATGTTGTAGATGGATACAGGAATTTTACAGGTACAAGAACACAGGAAAATCGGCGCCCTACCTATTAGGCAGGACCTATGATAGGAGGGTAAATAATAAGGTCCCAAGGGTTAGAGAATATGTTAATAACAGGTATAATAGCTCGAACAGAGAATATTTTCAACTAGATGAAGTCAAGAAATTTATAGAAGATAAAACAGATTATAGCTCTTGTATATTAGAAATAGGAAAGTATAGAGTTCGTACATTAATTGATTCGGGAGCTCAGGTTAGTGTAGTAAAAGAAAGTTTTCTATATAATATAGTAAGAAATTGTAGAGTATTTAAGAGTCATAATAATTTACACTCTGTTACGGGACAGAATTTACAAGTAGTGGGACAAACAATGATAAATTTTAAGTTAGGAGGGATCAACATAAGACACCTTTTTCATGTAGTCAAGGGGTTAAATAGAAACATGTTAATAGGAAGAGATTTTTTAATAAAAAATGGAGTAAGACTTTTCTATGATTTACACAAATTAAAATTCAGGGACGTCTATATAGATATGCAAGAAGACATGCATATATCAGCACTAGTTAGAGTTAAAATGACAACGACGTTAAAACCACAGTCGGTTAATTTGATACAAGTGAAGCTGAAGAAAAACCCATATTATGTAGAAGGAAACACAGTCAGAATCACTGAATTACAAGAGGAAATAATTGATGAGCCTGGTTTGGAAGTTCCGGATGGAATAATAGCGTTAGATAAACACTTAACCTTTCCAGTTATGGTGATTAACAACACAGGTAGAGAAATTAAATTATACAGAGGGTGTGTAGTAGCAAAAGTTGAACAGAACGTTAGTGAAATATTGGCAACGGATAGAGTAGAAATGCCGAGAACTAATTATTCACAGTCTTCTAGTGAAAGAAGTAATAACAGACGCGGACGCGGAAGTAGAGGAAACACACGAATGAATGAATTGATCCATCCATTCAAAAGAAATACAGCACAAATACATTCACTAGATAAACAGACAAGAGAACAGGAATTGTTGGCACAGTTAAAGACTTCACCAGAAAATAAAGAAGTATTGGAACAGTTTATAAAGGAGAATCAGGATGTGTTTGCAATTAGTGATTTAGAGTTGGGTAAGACAAAAACGGTAACAATGGAGATAGATACGGGAGACCATCCGCCGATTAGCTTAAAACCATATAGAACTCCCTTAAGAAATAGAGAAATTGTAGAAAAGGCAATAGAAGAAATGTTGAAAGCAGGGATAATCAAAAGATCAAAATCAGAGTGGTCATCTCCGGTGGTAATTGTGGCCAAACCTGATGGTTCGAGTCGATTCTGTTGTGACTATCGGGCGTTGAACAAAATTACTAAAAATGTTGCATATCCACTACCAGTGATAGATGATATTTTGGGGTTGCTAAATGGCGCTACATTTTTTACGACGTTAGACGCAAGAGCAGGATTTTGGTGCATTCCGATGTCGGCAGACGCGCAGAGAAAAAGTGCTTTCTGTACTCATATGGGTTCTTATGAATTTTTACGTATGCCTTTTGGAGTCAAAACTGCGCCATCTCACTACATGCTCTTAATAAATGAAGTTTTAGAAGGTATGCAAAGGTTCGCTCTTGCTTATATTGATGATATTCTGATCTTTACTTCTGGAAATGTGGAGGATCATTTGAAACATATAAAGTTAGTGTTTGACAGGTTAAGAAAACATGATGTGAAGTTAAAGCTCAGTAAATGCCAATTTTTAAAGACAGAAACAAAATATTTGGGGTATATTATAAATAGAGAAGGTATAAAACCAGACCAGGACAAAATAAAGGTTATTAAAGAGTTACCTGCTCCAACTAACGTTAAGGAGGTACGCGCCTTTATAGGAACATGCGCGTATTATAGGCGGTTTGTCCCAGCGTTTTCAAAAATAGCTGAACCTATTACAAACTTAACAGGCAAGTACGCTAGGTTTAAGTGGGATGATGAGTGTCAAAAAGCGTTCGAGTATTTAAAAAACAGTTTAACACTGGTACCACTGTTGACGCATCCAGACTTAAACAAACAGTTGATACTGTACACAGATGCTTCAGACAATGCAGTAGGAGCGTGTTTGGTGCAACCATATGAAGGGAAAGAGTCTGGAATACCAGGGGTTAAAAATGAAAGGCCTATATACTTCTTGTCGCATAAACTTAGCAGATCACAAAGAAAGTGGACGACTATTGAGAAGGAGGCTTACGCAATACATTACGCTCTTCAAAAACTAAATTACTACTTACATAACGCAAATTTTGTTATTAGAACTGACCATATGCCTTTAAAGTCTTTTTTAGAAGCCCCAGTGCAGAACAGGAAAATACAAACCTGGGCATTGAACTTACAGGGATATAATACGAAAATTGAGTACATTCCAGGTAAGATTAACACATGCGCTGATTTACTGTCTAGGATTCCCTATCCACAGTCGTCAGGTGACACAGAAGATGAAGGAGAACCAGAGATTGACGATCGAAATTGGCAAGTAAATATTTTAGATTCTGCTATAATAAATAGAGAAGAATTTGATAGTCTACCATCGGAACAAGAGTCTGAACATAGAGAAGATGATCTACACTTAGAAAAATTTAACATGAAAGAGGAGCAGGACCTAGACCCAAAAGTGATACAAATAAAAGAAAAATTAAGAGAAACAGAAGATAACAAATATAAAAGGAATTATTTGGTTTTACAAGAGGATGGACATTTATACTACATGTCTGAAAGGAACGAACAACTGAGGAAATACATTCCAAAACATTTAGAAAATGAACTTTTAAAGGCATATCATGATGAAAATGGACATTTAGGTAGAGACAAATTGGTGAAGGCGCTTACAAGTAAATATTACTGGCCAAATTTATTTAAATCTGCATATAAATATGTGGATACCTGTGAGAAGTGCAGATTGAGGAACATGAAAACAATAAAGTGTCCCTTGCAGGATACTGACATTCCTCAGTTCCCAATGCAAAAGATTAGTTTAGATATATCGGGTCCACACCCCAGAACATTGTCAGGAAACGTGTATTTGATTCATATAGTAGATGTTTACAGTCTTTGGCCGGAGGTTTATGCAATTCCGGATAAGAGTGCAGACACAGTAGTCAATATTTTTTTACAAGAGTTTGTCCCAAGATTTAGTTGTCCACAAAGTATACTTACAGACAATGGTAAAGAATTTATAAATAAGAAATTTGAAAAGTTGTTAAATGATTTAAATATAAAACATATAAAGACATCATATTATAGACCTACTTCCAATGCTAGAAACGAGCGTCAACATCAGACGTTATATAGCATTATATCAAAGATTGTAGATGAACATGAAAGGGATTGGGATTTGTTTTTAGGACCTGCCCTTAACGCCATTCGTACTAATCAAAATGAAAGCACGGGTTTTTCACCATATTATTTAATATACGGGAGAGAACCGATACTACCTATAGACAATCTATTAAAACCTAGACGGAAATATATGGGTGAAGACTTTCAAGAGGTTATAATACAGGAAATGCATAAAGCACACGTAGGACTAAGGAATAATATAATTAAAGCTAGGGAAAGGCAGAAAAAGTACAAGAATATAAATACAAACTTGCAGGAATTTAAGGTTGGTGATAGGGTCTATTACAAGAAGCATAGGAGAAACTCTAAGTTTGATAATCGTTGGATTCCAGGGTATTATATTTTGGAAAAACTAGGTAAAGTATCGTATAAAATTAAGAACCAGGTCACGGGACATGTAGCAAGGGCACACGTGGAACACTTAAGGAGAGATGAAGAAGAGATAGAATATAATAATAATAATAATTATTATTCAGACACAAGGTTTTTAGATGAACAACTCGTTAGAGGTGCTACAGTAACCCCAGGCGTTAGAAGAGATCCAGCACAAAATCGCTTATTAGCAACTCCAGGCTTTGATGATACTCAAGAACAGACGATACCGAAAACAATAGAAGAAGAAAAGTTGAATGAGACTCATTATGATAGTATGGAAGAGGAAATAAGTGCTCCGTTTAGGAACACTAGACAGGCAACGAAAAGGAGAATGGATAGACAAAGAGATAGAGAAGTGAAAAGACAGAGGAGAATTAGGGATTATTCAACGAGCGGGGAGGATATGCCGTTACTAGAAAGATCCTTGAGGAATAGTGATCGACAAATTAGATGGGATATTGAACAAAAGAGATTAGCGGCAGCTAAAGAGAGACATACAGACGAAGAAGAAGAAATGGATGAAAAGTCAGAGTCAAGTAGTAGTAGTATGGAGGAAACAAATGGATTGTACGAAGAAGAAGACATTGATGTAGAATTAGCATTGGTTCAAAGAAATTTGGAGATATTGAAGAAGTGGAACCGTAGGAAGTAGATAAGTAGAGAATATTGCAGATAGCAATTTATAAGTGTTAGAATTCGAAAATGAAGAAGATGACTCTTGGTATTTTTATAATCAATATGGAGGTAGTTTTGAATGAAGTATATGTATATATTTGGTTATTTCTCTATGGGGTGGAATTGATGGTTGATTTTTTAGTAGCTTGGACAAATTGAAGGGAAATAATTGGCAGGTAGGGCCACAAGTAAATAGGTGAGTGGATGGTGAATACTACATTAGTATAGATAAGAGGACTTGTACTGTAGTTTACAGTGATTAATTAAGAGGATTTTCCGGGTAGTATGATGTGTTTGGAGTTAGGCTAGAAAAAGGAGGAATTGATGTTTGTACTATTTGTTATCATTGATATCGGCAGATATGCTTATAAGATTTGGATATTGGTCTGTAAGTAACAGATACACATATGTAGCATTGAATTGATGGGTTTACTTGGAATGGTAAACTTGAAATTGACGAGAGGAATGAAGAAAAAAAAAAAAAGAAAAGCTAGTAGTGTTGAATCAATATTTTTTTTGATAATAACAATTATTATTGACGGAAACTGAAGATAAATTTTGAAACTTTATTCATAAAGTATGTATGGAAAGAGAAGTGTGATTACTTCTTACTTTTTCCTTTCTTTTTCTTATTTTCCTAAGTGCGCACTAACTCAATCTAACATATCTTTTCTGTGAGAATGTGAAATAGGGGATAAGGGAAATATCTTCAGTTTTGTCAATCATAATTTTAATGAACAATTTAAATTTAAAAGCGGTTCGCTTACAGAGAGTTGTAGGAAGTTTTATAGAGAATGTGGTGGGGAGTTTTTGGCATTATTGATATACTGGGAAGTATGTCTCTGGTTAGCAATTGGCTATGATGAGGTAGGAAAATGAGAATGGAGTTAGGAAATATATAAATGGAATGGCCTGAATAAATAGAGATCTGGTACATTATTAGTATGGTTGTTGGGGCCACTATACGTAATAATTTTAAGAAAGTTTACTTGGAAAATCTTTGTTTATTCACTTGGAGTTTTATTTTCGTGTAACTGGGCAATGATGGTTGTTAATTGATTATTTTATTGAGACTATGTTTCAATGCTATATGTATATGTATTATGTTTTATTTCATGCTTGGTTTGGTTTTATAAAAAGTTAGTTTAAGTAAGTTAGGATCGTTGAGTTTATAGTGCTTTGAGTAAAACACTATTGGACCGTAAAAGTGTCTAATAATGATATAATATTTGCTTTTGGGTTGATAAAATGCATGCCATATTAATTTTGAAAATGTGTTTTAATTGGATAATTGTGACGCCTTGTTTTGATTTAGTTTTGCGTAAACAGTTGGATTGATAGATTAAGTGATGTGGTTAATGAATTGGTTTTAAGTTTGGTTAGAATATTAGTTAACTTTTCAAATACAGGGGGCTTTATAAAAAAAAAAAAAAAAAAAAAAAAAGCCCTTTCGTTCAGAAAGGAATTATAAAATTATTGAGGGAGGGTATGGAGACATAGGCTGTTGAGAAGGTTAGGTTGCTTGAAAAGCTTCGAATATATAAGTAGAGTATAACTAGATAGAAGTTTAAGGGAAAAACTGTGAATAGCAGCATATAGAAGAAATACATAGGGGGATAAAGGGTAGATTATGG
>OY992894.1:56054231-56151731 GCA_963921405.1 Cepaea hortensis
TATTGCACCTATTTTCGATCTCGTCTTCTGATCTGCCATTTGATGATATTATACTTCCTAGGTACTTGAAGCTCTTTACTTGTTTCAAGGGATGTTCGTTTAGGTGAATTGTTGCTGTTTGTTCTTCTTTAGTTATAGTCATTACCTCTGTTTTGCTTGTGCTAATTTTCATGTTATGTTCCCTACACATTTCGTTTAGACTATTCATGTGGTTCGTTTAAACTTCTTAGTTTTTTGCTATCCAAGCAATATTCCATTTCATGTCTCTGGACGCTTTTGTAATCGACATACCTGTGGTATGAAGTGTGGCAGTCTAAATACATCTTCATGCACCTTTAGATATCAACCTGAATGTAGTTAAAGTAAGCTGTAGTCAACTTGAGCTTGTTGATATCTCCATAGAGCTTGTCCTCAAATGAAGCAGGCGTGGGCCAAAATATCTTTCTCTGTTCTGCATATATTGGGCAATCCTGCAGCAAATGTTTAGCTGTCATTTTACCAGTTCCACAATTACATTCATCAGTATCTCCTATCTTTAGTTTATTGAACAAGTGGTGTTTCAGCCTGTTATGTCCTGTGCGGAATCTGAAGATTGCTACTTGTTCTCTTCGGTCGAGTTTGTAATGTGCATCATCCTTCTGGTGGCCTGGATGCTCTGATTCCCATTTGGTTCTATAAGTGCTTTTTATAAACCTTTTTGCCTCATTATAGGTTATGTCTATGTCAGGCTGTGGTAGTCGTCCGCCCTCTTTTGCTAGTCTGTCTCTTCATTTCCAGGTATACTGCAATGTGATGGGATCCACTGTATTACAACTTTTTTGGATTTCTGGCATAGACCACGGAGTGCTGCTCTTAGATCAGTTAGTTCTGTGCTGTTATTGCTCTTCAGTATTGAGACAGCTGACTTTGCATCTGTGAAGATAGCTATTTGCTTCTCTTTATTTTCCTCCATCAAGAGCATTTCTGCTGCAGTTTTCAGAGCCTCTACCTCCGCTTTGAAGTTACTTGAAAATTTTCCAGTTGCCACTGAATGTGTTTTTTTTTCACTCCGTTTTTTAAATTTAGGACAATTCCTCCTCCTCCATTCTCTATTGAATTTTTGGCTGATCCATCTGTATATGCATGGGTCCAATTGCTGCTTAGGTAATGTTCTTTTATGTAGTTTAGGGTTATTTCTCTTCTTTCAGTTTCATGCTGAGTGTTCTTTTTCTCAATACCAGGAATGTTTTCTATCATCTCAGGCAGTTGCTGCTGTCTCCAAGCTGGGAAGTTGTGTGCATTGTAAATGGGTTTGACTGTTGATATGTTAAGTATAGGATCTGCCCTAATCTTTCGTTTTGCAGTTTCTACAAAGTTGCTACGCTTTAGTCTTCCCTTTCCAAAACCATTAATCCTTTTATACATAGGGTGGTCTGCCAATCTTCTAAATTTTTCTGCTTGTTGCTGGGCTCTGCTTTCTCTTCTATCCTGCATTGGTTGTAAACAAGTGATATTTTCTAGTTCATTAATAGGCGTTGTCTTCAGGCTTCCAATTATGCTTGCTTGCTTGTGTTCGTTGGCTTGAGCTCCAACGCGAAGTCCTGTATGTCGGATGAAGGCATCCTGTTGTCCAACATCAGTGTGATGTCATACAGGACCTGAGTTTTGCGTGAGTATCCGTTGTCCCATGTCTGGCTTATTGGTGTGCAGACTGATGGTTCCTCGCCGTACAGGCAGACACTCTCCGACTTCGGAGGAAACGGCGATCCTACTGACTTTAGCCAGGACCCCGAAGGGACCTGTTGCCCAGGACGCTCGACGAGGACGCGTCAATAGGTCTTAGCCAGTATATAACCCTGCCCTGGTGCCTTGGAAACACCTCTGCGTCCCTTCCAGTTATGATTCGCATTCCTTGATTTTGGACCCTACTTATTTTGTTATAGTTTGACTTAGCTGCTGTTGCCCAAGCTGCCATGCCATATTCCAGTACTGGCCTCACCCGTCTAGTATATAACTTCTTGAGAACTTTCTCATCTGCTCCCCACGTTGTACCAGCAAGCTTTTTCATGATTGCCATTCTTTGCCTTGCTCTTGTTCGATTTTTCTCAACCTGTGTTTTCCATGTCAAGCGACAATCAAAGGTGACTCCTAGATAGTTTGGATTTTCTTCATGGCGCAATATTTTTCCATTCAATACCAGCTTAGGTTGCTGAGTTTTATTTGAGAGGGAGAACACTGTGCATGTTGTTTTCTCCTCACTTATCTTCACTAGCCACGATTTTAACCAGTCCTATAGCGCTAATAGTGCTTGCTGTATTCTGCTTTTAGCTGTACTAATATATTCTTCAGATGTCCATATGGCTAGGTCATCTGCAAAGGAGGATGTGTGTACTCTGACTGGAAAATTTTCCGTGATGTCATTTATATATGCTAGGAATAATGTTGGTGAAAGAACTCCTCCTTGGGGGACACCTTGCTCCAACAGCATCATTTTGCTGGTTTGTCCTTGTACTTTTGTCCTGGCAGTTCTTTTCTCAAGGTAGTAGCTGATCCATTTGTACATTTTCCCACAAACATGCATTTTTTGCAGTTTTACTTTCAGTCCTTCCTTCCATACTTTATCAAATGCTTTTTCTAAATATATCCAGACCGCTAGTGTGTGCTTTTTCTCTTGGAAGGCATCCTCTATTTCCTGAGCTATATAGGTTACTTGATCTTCAGTGGATCTGTACTTTCTGAATCCTGCTTGGTGTGGTGTTAGGAGTTGGTTTTCTTCCAGATGCCATGTTAGCCTGCCATTGATAATGCGTTCCATTAATTTTCCTATACAGCTAAGTAGACTGATAGGTCGATAGCAATTTGGTTCTTCCAGGTCTTTTTCTTTCTTTTGGACTGGTATTAGTATAGCTTCCTTCCATGCCTGTGGGACTATTCCTCTCTTCCAGTTGTAATTTAGGACTGCTAGTAGTTTCTTTTTTGCCTTAGTGCCTAGTCCTATTAGCATTTCATTTGTGATTTCTTCTTTTTTAGAGTAATCATTGCCTGTTCCATTTCTTCCATTGTTAGATTTGCCATCATATATTCAGCTGCTGTCTCTGTATTACTATGATGTATCTGTTTATCTTTGATTGCTTTCTTCTGTTCAGTTGTAATATCAATGTGGTTTGCACTGGCATAGCGTTCCATTAGTGCATTTGCAGCCTTCTTTCCTGTAAGCAAGGCATTTCCTTGTTTAATTGTTATTTGTTTGTTTCTAGGCCCTTCATTGTTCATGGCTTTCACTAGTTTCCATAGTTTGTTTCCATCCCTGTCAAAATTCAGGTTTTCTGTTTTTTCCCTCCAACAATCTCTTGTTGTTTGATTTACTGTTCAATTATATTTTGCTGAGATGGCTTTGAGAGAGATGTTCGCTTCAGTTGTTTGTTCTCTCTCTGCGGCCTTCCTGGCATCTTCAACTTGGTCCTCCTAAATTTGTAGTTCTTCAGTCCAGTATGGTTTGTAATTTTTCCTCGCTCCTCTTGGAATAGACTCAGTGGCCGCCTGTATTATTTCTCTGTTTAGACTTTCCACCATTTGCTTCATGTTGCCATATCGTGTATTTATGTTTTCACAATATTTGTCTGTTAGTATGGCAAATCTGTCACAATCTGCTCGTTTGTAATTCCAGCGGGGCAAAGGCTTTTGCTCCTGTGGAACATACTCCATATTCATTACAAGCTTGATTGGTCTGTGGTCACTACCTGCTAATTGATCAAGCACATGGCGATCGATTTTGTGGAGGATGTCTCCTGTGCAGAAAGCTAAGTCTGGAGTAGAAGTGGTAATCCATCTTCTGGAGTAGAAGCTTGGTGTGTCATCCGCTTTGTTGAGTAGATGGAGATTTGAGTATATTTCCCAGTCCTCTAATTCATCTCCTCTTCTGTCAGTATCTGGGTATCCCCATCTTTCTGAATGGCTATTAAAGTCTCCGACAATAATGCAATTTGTGTCAGTTATTTTCATGTTTGAGAGTGTAAGATCCTTGTCTGCCGGGCTATACAGATTGTAAATTCTTATTTTCACGTCCTTTATCATTATGTCAACACCTATAATTTCTGTTTGGTTGTCAGAGATCACAGATACTTCGCTGCAAGGTATTGTATTTCGTGTAAGTATTAGAACTCCTCCTTTGTGTCCTTCGCGGTCGAAACGTGTGGCCTGATATCCCCTGACTGAGAATTTGTGATTGGCATTGAGGTGTGTCTCTTGAATGTATCCCACATCTATTCTATCTTTATGAAGACGATTTGCTAAAGAGACTTTCTTGTTATAAACTCCTTCAGCATTCCACTGTAGTATGTTGAGTGTCCGGGGTGTTTGGTCAATAGCTCTTAGCCTACTCCTCTGTGCCTTGACTCCACAGCACAGGGGAAGGTGACCACCAGTAGTCATGGGTGGACCCCCTCGAGGCAGGGGGCCTGGCACTATCACCGCCTGATGGGACTTCACGGGATTAGCACCATAACGATTAATTTTCATCTGTGGCATAATGAAATGATAAAGTTACGTTGCACTGCTTTGTCAAGCCTGTGGCTCAGTACATCCGATTTCGACAAGCATTTTTCGGGATGCTTTCCCTAGCCTTTGACTGTCCCCAGTCTACCTATAAGGCAGCAGGTTTGTGCGTCGCTTCGTCTGGTCCCTCTCCCTTGACTTGTCCGACATGGGTGAACCTACCAGTAGCTGTGCTACCGTCGGCATAGCTCTTGGGGTCATTGGAACGCGCAAGCCCCTCTACCTCGTCAAGGTGGACGCACGGCAGAGGGGATCCCATTGCTCTAAAACATACAAGCTTCCCTGACTGTGTCCTATGATTGAGCCACCGTGATTCTCCTGTTATCAGTCTATAGCCCTTAACTGTATCCAGAGCTTCATGCAAGGGCATTCCTTGTCAACGATTACTGGGTTACTGGGAGATATTTCTTAGCTTCCAGCACCTTGGGCCTGTCCATAATCGTTGCTAAAGCTAGATGTGTGGCATACACACTCCGGCGGGTCCCTTATGTATCCCTGGATCACAAGTATAGCTTCATTCTGTATGTGCTATAGTTTCGCTAGCTGACTCTTTAACACAGTGAGAAGTTCATACTCAGTTATTGAGATAATCATATGTTGATAGAGTATGAACATAATTCTTTGCTCCATGTTCATTTATGCCATAATCTTCAGCACACCACTCCCCTTTATAGATCTCGTGAACTCCTTCCATATTTTCCCTAAACGACAGGCTTCTTTTGAGGGTGATTTCCTAGTATTCCAGTTTATTCTCTCTCTCTCTCTCTCTCTCTCTCTCTCTCTCTCTCTCTCTCTCTCTCTCTCTCTCTCTCTCTCTCTCTCTCTCTCTCTCACTATCTCTCTGGGTGTGTGTGTGTGCGCGCGTTTTTTAAAAATGTTTCTGCCATTTATTGAGACCTGGGACGTTAGTCTCAACTCTTAATCGTCGTATTGTCTAGATAACATCATAACACAGTTGACACCACCAATCTCTGTACATCAGTCGATAACTTTGTTTACTGTCTCCTACAACTATTGCGCTATTTGTATCCGATCTCTCCCCCGCCTATACGCAAGGACATCATCTGCAAATGTCAGTATCTTTCCGACCCCTGGTGCTTCAATCTTGCTTGTGTAAACATTGTATAGTACAGACAAGATAGCAGTACCTTGTGGTAATCCCGGAGTAATAAATCGCGACTTGGAGATCCACGAACCTAGACGGAGAGCAATCCTACGAGAGTGCAGGGTGGCTGTTGTCCAGCTCGATACCCGGGGACTAATATTCTTCTCCATAAGAGCGTATATCAAGAGATTATTATTGAAAGAACATATTGCTGCTTTGATGTACAGACCAGATGGAAACAGAGGAAGAGGCCGACCACGTAAACGTTGGACTGAGGGAATAGCAGAGTCCATGGGAATATCGATATATGAAGCCCATAATCGGGCACTCTCACTATGTTTATACTCCACCTCAACACCGCAAGGTACAAGAGGAACATGATGAGATGAGATGAGATTGCTGCTTTTGACCAGGTATCTTTCCCCCGGCGGTAACTCCCCAGTAGCTCTTCCTTTTCCTAGTATGCCTGCAACTTAACATCAACTATCTATTTCACCACTTTGCAAAATCTATTCTGCAAGATTATAATCCTATAGCAGCAAGCCTTGAATGGTCCTAGCACCGATTGGGGACTGGTATTAAACAGTTGTACACATACTCTTGAGGCACTATTGCTGTCCTAATGCTCAGGTTAAAACAAGCAGCCATTTCCTCCAAATCTCCGTGGCTCACATCTTTCATACGGCGTATGTGACCCCGCTAGGTCCTTGTGACATGTCAATGTCTCATGCCCGTCTTCATACGAATTAACGCACCATATACAATGGCACGAATTAACGCACCATACACAATGGCGAGTATAGATAGACAAGTGTTTTAAATGAAAAGGAAAGACAGCAAGCAGTTTCTTAAGTTTACAAACTTAAGCCCCATGAAGAAAATGCAGAGTGATTCATCGTGAACAAAGAGTTTTGGCGTTCTCAAAGTAATTAGGTACCTGCCACCTGTCAACTGGAAAGACCTACATCGGAGAAGATAGTATCCGCGCGTGTTGCAATTTCATTAGCATACAATTACATAGGTCAAGAGAGCACGGTTGATGTTTCATTACCGGGAGAAAGTAGGTGCCAGGCAACAAAGAAACGAGAAAGATAAACAGGAAGGGAACAGTATTGTTATCGGTGAAATTGGACGGTAATTAGATGGATGTTGGTAGAATGTAATTGTCACGTCGAAGGAAATTCTTATGGAGAGGATTGGTGGAGACAAAGATTGTGGAAGACAAAGATTGTGGAAGACAAATAAAGCGGTGTGGGAGGAGATATATAAAGTTACAAGCGGCAACTTAGGCGCCAGTTTTGTTACCATGTGAGCCAGAAGCAGACGTGTTTCATTTAGTGTGACTTTAATACTTGTCCTGGGAGAGAAGGTAATTAATAATTAATATGCCTCGGCCTCTGTAAATGGATAAAGTTAACAGATAGATGTCTTCCATACAGAGCACTTGTTCTTTGTGATAAGAAAATATATATCAATCTAGAGACAGGCTCAGAAGATAGAGAAGATTTTCTTGACTTAGAGAAACTATTCTGATGAGTAGATAAGTCATCCTTCGGCAAGAAGAATTCTTAATGAATCTTTGAGGCGTTAGTCATGTATTTGATGAATGATACACTTTCTCAGAGTCTGCAGAGACGATCTATACTTTATAACAAAACTACCATGAGATTTTCTCAGAGATAGTCATTATATTCTGTGTCTGGAAAATTATGTTCTAAAGTGTATTGCATGTTCTGACTCTATATGATTTTGTGTTACAATAATTCATATGTTTTATTTTGTGAATGATACTTTTCTAAAACCTACCTTGTAAGATTTTAGATGTGTATTAAAAAATATGGGAATATGAGGGGGAGAAAATGATGGGTTAGGCGGGTATTTACCCGGAAGAAGAAAAGCATTGACCAGGCAGTGGGCTCATATCGTTCTACGGACAATAGAAGGACTAGCCTGCAGAACGCCTGAAGGAAGAGGACATGTCGTGCCATTAGATGAGGTGGACACCTCCAACGGAGATTATAGAAAATAATCAGTCACACAGAATAGCCAGGCTGGACTACCCTGAGCTAAGGAAAGGATCCCTTTCTCCCTTTTGCTTATATTTTCCCCCTAACCCAGCTCCTAGGTGAATATAACAGAGTCTCTCTTATAAAGGATCTAGATGGGTGTGCAAGGGAAAGGGTCTAGAAATCAGCAATGCACGGGTGAGCACCCCCGCTGGGAGGTAACTAGGGAATGTCGCGCTGTGACGTGAGGGTAGAGGATAAGTTAGTTACCAACTATAGTTTGAGCCGACAAGTCGTATGGTTAACATCTGGTCTCTGATTGTTAACATCCACTAATTGAGAGAATAAAAGAAGAACTCACAACTACTACTATGACTTTGAGTTACTCCATTAATACCACCATACATTCGCCACCAGCCCTGTTATAGAAGGCGAAATGGTGCCCAGGTAACCAGGATCCGAGTCTAGACAACTTCACTGTCGCGGCAAATAACCGAAGTACTGAACCACTATATTTGATGGAGCCACGGATTTATACCGCGCTTGTACAGCCGACTGTTTGGAAAATTCGGTGCCTCTAGCACGTAATCAGACTCCTATTGAACACTTCAAGATAGTTTTCAAAATGACGACCATAGCTGGCTGTTGATCAAATCGTTACTCCTCTGCTGGGTTGTGAAGCCCGCTGACAAATCGTTACTCCTCTGCTGGGTTGTGAAGCCCGCTGACAAATCGTTACTCCTCTGCTGGGTTGTGAAGCCCGCTGACAAATCGTTACTGAGCTCCTCTGCTGGGCTGTGAGGCCCGCTGTCAAAACACTCCTGCACTCTGCTGTTCGTGAGGCCTGCTATCAAAATCGTCTTTGGGTGGCGGATACATCTAATTGTACCTTACCTCTCAGTGTTGCAAGAGTGAACCCAGGGAATCATTACTACGCAGCTTCTATCGAGTGTCTACCTGCAGGCGTACAAGGGACCCTAATCGTTTTGTTGAGTCGAGAAGTGGTCTACGGTTTGGCAGCCGGCACTTGTAACCGAGGAATTCATCACAGTAAAGTACACATTTACAAATTTAATTATTAGAGAACTATAGAACTTGATTAGTAATAGTATTGTATTAGTATATTATTGTAGTAGATTGTGTTGTGCAAATTTACAATGGAAGCTCAATACCTTTCGTTGGGGCAAGTACTTGGTGGAGTAGGAAGAGCTATATCCAGACTAGATACAGCCTTAAAACAACAGGGTGTAGGCACTGATACAGAAAAATTTAACGGGCAGACCAAACATTTTAAGAAGTGGATGGTGGCCATAGAAAAACATGCATTTTTGGTCGGAGCTACAGATGAAGAGAAGAAGAAAATAGCATATCAGGCTAGTTTGTCACCGGTATCTGATCATATTAGACGTAAATTAGAGGCAGGAGTGGATGAAACTTGGGAACAGTTTATGGATGATCTGGCCCATAAATACACAGAGATCACAGATCCCCAACACGCATTCTCTGTGTTGAGACAGTCTAAAGAGGACAATGGAGAGAGTGTACAATTATATAGGGATAGGTTGATAAATCTGGCAGAAGAGGCATTTTTAGGACAGAATGTGCAGGGTGAAGAAGTAGAAAGAATGCTAGTAGGAATATTTGTAGATGGAATACGATCAGATGGACTAAAATTTAAGCTGATGAGGGAAAATCCAGCAAGATTGACACAAGCGGTGGATATAGCCATACAAGAAGAAAGTTTAAGGAGGAGGTTTAGATTAAGAGTAGGAAGAGAAATCGGAAGTAATATTGAACAAAGAATGGAAATAGGGCAGGCAAGGTATGGATGGAGAAGATAGGGAGTTAATCAGAACAGGGCAGAAATACAGACGCTGGTGGGAAATAATGAAAGTGCTCAAGGCACAGGAAGACATATGAGAAATTACACAAGACAGACAGCGGGTAACACAGGTATGGTCTGTTGGAATTGTGGACAGAATGGACACTGTTATAGCTATTGCGGCAACAGACGCGCTCCGGTAAACACACATAATCCTGTTAATGGGAGGCAAAATAGAAATAACCGGAGATGGAATAGAATGAATAATATAGCAAATAGAATAGAAATTCCTCCACAGACACATAATAGAGGTCAACATAGTCGGGGCTTCCGTTCGAATGGCCAATGTAATTCCACTACGCTACGGCCACGTCTTGGTTCAACCTGCTTTAACTGTGGGCAGAAAGTACACTTTTGTAGACCGTGTCCAAATAGTAGACGGCCGCTTTATAACAATGACAGAAAGTACCGCAGGAGTGATATAAACTGTATAAATATCAAATCTGACGTGACAAGGACACGGAGGTATATGGAGAAACAACATAACAAGCCAGAAGTCAATACTTATCAGAGAAAGAATTTCAATAAGAAACGGTGGAACTGGCCAGCCAATAATAAAGATGCGAGAACATTGCGAAATAAATGGTTCGAGATCAGACGGTTGAGATATTCACTTGCAAAGTCAAGCAAAGGAGAAGATCAGGTCAGTAGGACCCCAGCTAGTCGGGAAGTATTTTCAGTTTTTAGAGGCAGACAGGAAAGAGAGACACAGACACAAACAGTTAGTAATGTAGAGAAGAGTACCCAGACACCGATTGATAAAGTAGAAAAGAAAACTCAAGTACAATCAACTAAGAAAATAGTACGAGGAACTCGATTCAATGCAGTGGAAATTGCAGAGCAACATCAGCTGAAATCAGAAAAGGGAGACACAGTTAAAATTAAGAAAGATAGACAGACAAAGACCAAAAGGAAAGTTAGAAAAAGCGTTAAGGCTAGATCTGAAAACAGTATGTTGGTAAATGTAGGAGATTATACGACAGATGGCTCAGACTCCTCAGAGTTGGACATAAATTATATACCCGACCGATGTACGAAGGGTGGTAACAGAAATGAGAATACCAGAGGTGCTAGTTCTGATTACAAAGACGTTGCTTCCTCTTCTATAACATATAGTAAACAGGCTGCTAGAACAACTATAGGTACTGACTACTCAGAGGATGAAATGGGAAGATATAAGATATATACTGAACAGACTGACGCGGTAAAGACACATACAACAAATATAGGTAATAGAAAGAAAGTACTTAAGAAGAAGAAGAGTAATAAGCAGATAGCAAGAATGGGAATTGGTCCGACTTATACAGAAGACGACGCAAGGAAGATCAGAGAATATATGACTTTAAGACCTGAATACTTTACAGTTACAGATATTGAAAATGAGGCAATCTGCTATGAGTAGTCAAGACACACAAATTAGATTAGATATCGAACGAAAAAAAATTAGAAGCCAGTAATGTAAATACAGATGAGCATGAAATGGACGAGGAATCAGAACCTGATGGAGATAATAGTATGAGTGAGGATATTATAAAATGTCACCACGAAAACGAAGACAATGATAGAGATATGGCTGCTATAGAAATAAATAAATAATGTTTCAGAAATTTAGCATTAGTGAAGAAACGTAGAGATAGTTTATAAGATAGTAAAATAGGAAGAAGAAAGAAATAAACCGTGGTACAAGTATGCTGCCATGTATTAAGACTAGATGAAGTACCAAAATAGTTCTCTGATGGTCTCACCGTAGATGACGAATATTTAAACTGTAGTTAATAGTACAAATTTTGTTTGGTTGGCCGTCATTTTAGGGCAGATACGATTTTTTTGAATAAGAGTATATATTGTTTTAGTTAATGTTGGGGGATATATGTGTCCATTAGACATCTGGTAGTATCGGGTTGCGGGGATACCGTAGGTGATGGAATATATATAACGGTTGGGGCATTAATAAGATGGAGTGCCTGGTCAGGACTTGTTGTGTTTTGTTTACGTGTATATTAGTCCGTAAAAGTGACTAATAATGTTCCATGACATTATATAATTTTGTCTTGGTTAAAATTGATTATTATTTTATTATGTATATTATTTTGAAAAATGTCAGGGGATAAATGATGTTTGAAAACTATAGAGGGGGGAGGGGGGAGGGGGGGGGGAGATATCCTGTTTTTGATTTGTGCTGTGTCTCCAATTATTCATGATTGTGGTTTCATTGAGTTTGCCTTGTTTAAATATTACCTCGATCAAGTACTTTCACTTTTAATTATCAGTTTCAAAAATTGTAATGATTTTAGTCCTTATATTTGAGTTGTCGTTGACCATGTTTACAATTAGTTTTGAGTAAAATAGTTTTGTTGTTGCCGGTGTTCAATTACCTGGAGTTATAAAACAGAAACGATAGTTGCTCAATAAGACTTGTTCATATTAAGTAGACCTGTTAAAATAAAAAGTCCTTGGGGGTTGTTATACGGGATGCGGAATTACGTTCAGAAGATATGGGGCAACTGTAAGACATGGTCTTGTCTTGATGGGGTTGGTTTTTAACAAACCTGGACTGAACATGGATTGAGTACCATGACGCTCTAGATCAGTTACCGTGGGTGACGGTATGTATAGTGTTCAGGTTTTAGGAGAGGACAGATAGAAGGATGGACAGTGACTGAGTGCCATTTAGTTAGTGGTTAGAGATGATTCCCATAATAAATGGAATGGACATGGATTAAGAGCCATGAAGTAAAGGGGTAGTGGGTAATAATGGAATGTCTATAATACATGGAATGTATAATATGGGGTAGACAGAGTAGATGTTCACAGGCATGAGGTCAGAGGTGGTATTTTTTTGTTCCTGTAGATAACGGCATAAATTGAGAAGTTAGAGGTTTTAGTAGGTAATGCCCATAACAAATGGACATAGCATTTAACGTCGCTGCGGTTGTCAGCAATGACTAGAGTAAACATGGACTGAGCGCCATGTTCGGGATATGGGTTATTGGTTTTCGGCTTAACTGGGGGAGTGACCATAGATGGGGGATGTGGATATCAGCACAACTTATATTGATCGAAGATAGAGGGAGTAGTAGTCATGTTCATGATAGATGAACAGTATTATTATAAAACTATTTTTTTGAGTGCTGTGGGTATAGCATAACTCAAGATAATTATAGCTTGAATGACAGGGGGTAGAGGCTATGTTCATAATATATGAACAGTAATATCATTTTTAGGATACTGTGGTTACAGTGGTGAACATGAACTTGGTAGTAAGGGTCCGTGGCACGTGGCCTAATAAAGAGTAGAGTGGATTGCAGAGGAAGTTACAGACATATTTTTACTAGCTGTAGATATCAGGTGAACTATTTTAGATAATATTTTTACTTTGGTTAGTAACATAAAATGCGGATGGATTGGGCTTTCAGAGTGTACATACTAATGGATGTTGTAGATAACAATATATGGCATAGGGAGGAACATATCGTTTTTTTAGATTATAAGATTTGTATAAGGTTTTATTTGAAAAACTTTATTTCATAAAGTTTCGTGCGTGAAAGGGAGGATAAATGTTACTGTTTTTCTTGCTGTCTTTCCTATTTTTGGTGCGAACCATCTCTGTTTTTCTATCTTGTGTCTAATTGTTTTTGAAGAGTATATGTGATATTTTTAGGATATATATACATCTACACATCTACGTGATTATGATGCCAGTAGGAAACATTTTGGATCTAATTTTTTTGTAACGAAGAAGAAGTAATTGTGTTCACTTAAGGGAGTTATTAGGGGCTAACTATAAGGGGTAGGGTGATTAAGGAATGGTGAATTAGCGGATAGCTATCGCGAATTACGAAGCTCCTATAAAGGAGATCACTTTGAGGATACTAAATAGGTTTTGGGTTTAAGACTTTTCAGGGAAAAGTCTTAGTGGAGGAAGTATTTCAGAAGAGTATGGCAATTTTTTTGATTGAGCTCAGATATACGTGTACATGATGACCATAGAGGTAAAATTAGAATTTAATAAGGGTTTAAGCGGATTGCTTATAGAAGAGAAGAAGAAGTTTTCAAGGCTTAAGTAGTGATAGGGAGCGATGACAGATAGTTATAGGACCGAACCATGAGTGGTTGAGTAACTTGTGTTGTGGGTGGTAGTAGCGGATGGCTATGGATCTCAAGAGAAGTTAAGTAATAGAGGGGTAGTGATTAATAATGAGGATAATAAGAGCCAGAAAGACTCCGATGATAAGAAATGGTAAGGGTTTATAAAAAGTCCCAGGTTATATGGTACTTTGATTTTTTTTTTGCTGTGGAATTTAGAGTATATTATATAAGTTTTGGGCTTAAGACTTTTCGGGGAAAAGTCTTCATTGGGTGAATGAGGTAATATAACAGAGTCTCTCTTATAAGAGATCTAGATGGGTGTGCAAGGGAAAGGGTCTAGAAATCAGCAATGCACGGGTGAGCAACCCCGCTGGGAGGTAACTAGGGAATGTCACGCTGTGACGTGAGGGTAGAGGATAAGTTAGTTACCAACTATAGTTCGAGCCGACAAGTCGCATGGTTAACATTTGGTCTCTCATTGTTAACATCCACTAATTGAGAGAATAAAAGAAGAACTCACAACTACTACTATGACTTTGAGTTACTCCATTCATACCACCATACAATCGCCACCAGCCCTGTTATATGAAATAGCTATATGGTTTTTGGTCCTATTTCTCAAGGGTGGTGGTTAAGTTGAGTGCTAAAACTGGGCAGAGACCTGTATGCTAATGATGGTGGTTAATCTGGAGGAACAACATCATTTTTACATCAACTGCTTCTCCTATGCCACAACCCTGCAGCCCAGGAATGAACAGCTAAGTACCTGTCAGTACAGTCTGTGTTGTCCGAAACTCTATAACCCGAGATACCCCCTGTAACATCATCCCACGTAGGACCTACCCGAGAGTACTTACTTCTTTAAACGCAAGATTTCAAGAACATCATCTTGATATAGTTCACGGTGCCTCAGGAACATTTAGCGTAGCCTTAAGGGGACATTCTGAACAATATATATACATAGAAGTAGTAGTGTAGAAGGAGGAAAGGATATTGCCTTTTGTGGTGCACATCGCTTTTGCACCACAAAGGGCGATAACTCTTCGGTTTAAAAAAAAAGTAGGCGTGGGCAGAGTAGGTGTTGGTAAGTGACTCATCAGAGTAGGTATGTGTAGTGTATAACATAAAAATACAACATGAAACACTCAAAATAACAAACAAACGAGTCAAGTAAGGTATATAACGTTTTTATTAAACCATGTATAGACAAACAATATAATGCATATTAAATAAGTAGCGGCATAGTTGACACATTATCATTGTGTACCTGCCTTTTTTATATACAGATATGATAACGAATCGCGATGTTGCTGATACGTATATACAGCAGTCTTGTGTCTTGAATCCTATATTGGTTCCCTCACCCGCCTCTTTGGTGTTGAGTACTTCCAAAAATGTGCCCTTGTTTAAGTGAGTGTTGTGGTTTTTGGTCAGACATTTGGTACTGATGTTATCATAATCTCCGACACAAATATACGTCTTACTACACAGTGACACCCCCCCCCCTTTCGTATTCTAATTTAAAAAGACCGGGGGTTCTCTTTTCATAGGCTTTGATATCCACACAGTCCTGACAGGTAGTGGTACTAGTTCTATGAACAGGGCAAACTTCAGTTTTCTTGGCGGGGAAGTGTGAGAAAATCTGGAAAGTTATACATTCATTTTTTGGTCGGCGAAGTGTGGGAAAATCTCGGGCTGGTGTGGAGGTGGTCGGTTCATAACAGAAGGGGGTGTATGTTGGGTGGAAAAAAGTCATTAAGTAACGGGTTGTAAAAACGTTGGTGAGTGGTGTGTTAAAATATTTTGAACTGTTGGCACATTGGCGGTGTACATTAGTAGGAATAGAAGGAATAGCTGCGGTGGCGATAGTAGTAATAGTGGGTATGGCTTAGTGAAATTAGTTGATAAGGGGTGGTTATTAGTGCTTTGTAGATGGTCGTAGTGGCTTATTCACTAGCATCACGCATGTTACACATTAAACCTTATAAAGTAAAGTAATTGACTGTAATGGATATGGTGTAGTGTCATTCAGTGTTAAGGGGTGGGTATCAGGTAATAGTGGTCAAGCAGCGGTCAAGTAGTGGTCATGCAGTGGTCAAGTTGTCGAGTGATCACTTAAATTGTCGGGGAAAGTACTGTAGTGAAATGGTAGTGGATAAAGGGGTAGATGACGTGGTCAAATAGTGGTCAACCTATGGTCAAGTAGGGGTCAAGTGGTCGAGTGACCACTTAAATTATCGGGGAAAGTATGTGTAGTGAAACAGTAGTGGATAAAGTGATCGATGGCGTGGTCAAGAGGTGGTCAAGTAGTGGTCAAGTAGTGGTCGAGTGATCACTTAAATTGTCGGGGAAAGTATGTGTAGTGAAACGGTAGTGGATAAAGTGATCGATGACGTGGTCAAGAGGTAGTCAAGCAGTGGTCAATTAGTGGTCAAATAGTCTAGTGACCACTTAAAATCTAGAGGAAAGTACGTGTAGTGAAACGGTGATGGTAACATAAGTAATGACGCGGTAAACGGCGGTCAAGGGGTGATCAAGTAGTGGTCAAATGGTCGAGTGAGCACTTAAATTGTTGGGGAAAGTACTATTAGTGACATGGTAGTGGGTAAAAGGTAGTGAAACAACAGTAGTAATGGTGGTAACAATAGAGGTAGTTGTAGCGACAGCAATAGTAGCGGTTGCATTGGTAGAGATACCCGTCTCTTTATCGGCATGTGTAAAACTCACACATACACAAGAAGAAAGACACAAGTACGGCCGCATCACAAGAATAGACAAACGTATACACACAGACACATTCAGACCAGTACAGAGACATCACAATAACAATGACACATACACACTCACAAGAATAGACGAATGAATACACACTCGAACACAAAGGTACAGAGACTGCGAACAACACATCCTTCCCCATGTTTTGTAAACGGGTGCGGATGTCCGAGAAAACTTTCTACCATTACTACTACTACTACTACTACCAAAACAACCATACTATTATCCTAGGTTGGCGGGTACCTGCCGTACGGCATCGACGCCATATGCAAAAGTCATTAAGTGCCCGGATGGTTGCTGGGAGATGTGATTCATTGGTCGCACGGGGGTCGGTTCATAACTATTAAAACACTCACACGGTTCGTCAGCGGGTGCATACGAAAAAGTCATTGCTATGTGTCTATATACGAGTCGTTGCATCTTTCCCCAGAAAAATATTTCCATTGTTTTACAACTTGTCTGCTCATTGCCATGTTTCACACCCAGACAAAAGTACAGGTTCTATGTATCATTTCAACATTCAAATAAGAAAATGTGTTAGACAAAGTATTAAAATGTTGGCCAAAACAAGAAACATCTCAACCAAACTTATAAAAAGTAGGAAAGTTTGTTAACCAAATGTGAAACATATTTGCCAAGTAAAGAAATATCTCGACCAAACTTACAAAGAGTAGAAAAACATGTCGACCAAAGTAAGAAAATTGGTTAGCCAAAGATGAAAAATAGTGGCCCAGTAAAGAAATATCTCATCCAAATTTTATAAAATGTATGAAAATATGTTACCCAACGGTGAAAACTATTGACTAAGTAAAGACATTTCTTGTCCAAACTCATAAAAAGTAGGCAAATTTGTTAACTAAATGTGAAAATTATCGGTCAAAGTTATAAATATCTCCACCAAACTTATAAAAAGTAGGAAAATTTGTTAGCCAAAGGTGAAAACTATTGGCCAAATACAGAAATATCTCAACAATACTTATGAAAAGTAGGAAACTTTTATGACCATATGTGAAAAATATCGGTCAAACTTATAAATGTCTCGTCCAAATTTATAAAAAAATAGGAAAATTTGTTAGCCATATGGTGAAAATATTACCCAAACTAAGAAACATGTCGACCGAAGCAGGAAATTACGTGAACCAAAGTAATAAAATTGTTGGCTAAATAGGAAAAAGTATCGATCAAACTTATAGATGTCTCGTTTAAACTTATAACATGTATGAAAATGTGTTAGGCAAAGGTGAAAAAATATTGGCCAAGTAATGAAATATCGCATCCGAACTTATAACAAGTAAGAAAACATGCTAGTAACATCAAGAAATATGTCGACCAAAGTAATGCAATAGGCAAAACGATGGACAAACGTATAAATATGTCGACCGTTAAAAGAAAATGTTACCCATATTAGGAAAAATATTGGCCAACATATGAAATATCTCGACCAAACTTACAAAGAGTAGGAAAACATGTCGACCAAAGTAAGAAAATTGGTTAGCCAAAGATGAAAAATAATGGCCCAGTAAAGAAATATCCCATCCAAATTTTTAAAATGTATGAAAATGTGTTACCCAACGGTGAAAACTATTGACCAAGTAAAGACATTTCTTGTCCAAACTCATAAAAAGTAGGCAAATTCGTTAACTAAATGTGAAAATTATAGGTCAAACTTATAAATATCTCCACCAAACTTATAAAAAGTAGGAAATTTTGTTAACCAAATGTGGAAAATTTTGACCAAGTCAAGAAATATCTCATCCAAACTTATAAAAATGTCGACTGATATAAGAAAATATGGTACCCAACGTAGGAAAAATAGTGGCCGAGTTACGAAATAGCTCAACCAAACTTACAAACCTTAGAAAAATATGTCGACCTAAGCAGGAAAATGTGTTAGCCAACGATGAAAAATATTGCCAAGTGAAGAAATAATACATCCAAACTTATAAAAATTAGGAAAATTTGTTAACCTAATGAGAAAAATATTGACCAAGTAAAGAAAAAATGTACACCAAATTGACAAAACTGTTGACTAAACTTATAAATATCTGGTCCAAACTTATGAAAAGTAGGAAACTTTGTTAACCAAAGGTGAAAAATATTCTCCAAGTAAAGACATGTTTCAACCAAACTTATAAATATAACATCCAATCTTATAAAAAGTAGAAAAATTTGTTAGCCAAATGGGAAAAATGTTGGCCAAATACAGAAATAGCTCGACCAAACTTATAAAAATCTAGGAAAAAATATTAGCCAACAACTAAAATGTTGACCAAAGTTATAAATATCGCATCCAAACTTATGAAAAGTAGGAAACTTTGTTAACCAAATGTGAAAAAATATTGACCAAGTACAGACATATTTCAAACAAACTTATAAACTTGTCGTCCAAAGTGATAAAAACTAGGAAAATCTGTCAGCCAGTCTAAGAAATAGCTATGGAAAAGTAAGAACTATGTCGACCAAGCTAAGAAAAAATGTGGTACCCAAATTAGGAAAAAATGTAACTTCTGTAGTTATGTCAAACGTGTCTCGAACTTTTAGCTGAAAAGACCTTATCAATGTCACCACTTCCCCGATTTTACATTACCGAAAGCTCCAACTTCAGCGTATCTGCTACAGAAACCCTTATACAGACTAATCACTCATCTCTCCACACTCTTGGTTTCTTTCTAACACAAAGTGGTCACATCACCAAGAACTTCAAACCTCCATTGTACACATGCTCCATTGAAACACCCATGACAGTTAACAACATTTATGGTAGGGTCGTCTATGGTTCCACCTGGTATAGTTTCTGTATCATCTAGTTTCAACAATACAATGGTTTTTCTCGAAGTCTGCCTAAAATAACATTTCTTACGGTGTCCACTCCTAGCTCACATTAGCATTTCACACCCGCAATAACGGCAAGGCTGCAAGCAACCACCACTGTCTGTTATAAAGTCGACCTTTCTTAAAAACCACGCCTGCCTTAGTGAACTCCTGAATTCCAGCTACCACATCTTCTAACCAACTTTCAATGTTTCATAACAAATAACACTAACATTCTTTTTGATTACATAACAGCATAATATCTGCTGACTAGGCAGATTTTCCAACCTAATGGAGGTAAAGCATCTGCCCCCCTTAACCTACTAGGTGCTATTCTAGACAACGAATAGGGTCATCGACCATCACCCCTAGGAAGAACTTGAAAAAAAAACCCAGAAAGTGGGGTTCCTGCGACAAATTATTTGAATTCCTTGGACTACCACAGTAACTAAAGATGATCGCCTAAGAAGAGCCTAAGGAAAATAAAGGATTATATACATCAAACACAGCAAACTCTTTCTTACTAACCCTAAACCTAACTATACATCAGACACAACAAACTCTTTCTGTAAGAGACAGATAAAAACCAGTGTTAGAAAGGGAAGAAGTTAAATTTTAATTACAATTTAAAACTAATAAATCCCAATTTTATTGTGCGCTTCACTTAATATACAGATATAGACTAAGTATAGGTATAGGTTAGATATAGGACTACATCGAGCTTACATTTTCCGCAATAAAATTGCGATTTATTAGTTTTAAATTGTAATTTTCTCGCACCTCCGCATTGCTTCGTTGTATGGTGTCCTTGTGGTGATGGCAGTCTTCAAGACGTCTCTGTGTCGTTGCAGGTACGGACAGCCCAAGTATCTTGCTCCATGCTTGCCCAGGCAGTTGGCGCACTTTCTTCTGTTGTTAGGAGCTCGGAAGTCCGTGTCCAGCTTGGCCAGCGGACACTCCTTGAAGGCGTGGTGATCGGCGCAGTATCGACAGATTTCCGTCTTACTGCGACACATAGCTCTGCTGTAGCCGGCCTTCTGACATCTGGAACATTGCGTGATTCTTGGGATGAATCTCTCTGGTTGCTGCATTCTCTTGTTGAATGATACTGTGGTCGGCATTTCGCTGCCCTCCGACGTCACTACTGCCAAGGTTGTAGGTATCTTGGAGTAGGTGAGAAGCCGCTCCGCCTTCAAGAATCGGGTGTGAAGATTCTCTTCACGTAGCTGCTTCAGGATTTCTTCATCTGTCAGCTTCACATGAATCCGCTTGACAACCAATCGGACTGTTTTTGAGTCGGTGTTTCCGACTCTGGTGTCTTTCTCCTCCTTCTCTGCTGTCTTGGTTCTTGACTGTGTTGGGCTGTCAATCTTCTCCCTCGTGGCAGCTTCAGTAATAGGTGTAGTATCAGGTTCTTTGATGCAGCTAGCATGTGGGCTCTCGACGTTCTTCTTCTTGTTGTCGGCTCTCACGCTGCACATCTTGGAAACAGCGTGTTTCTAGTTGTTGGACTTTCAACGTGACATTTTCCCGCGTATTAGGGTTCTTGACAGAATAATGCGACTTGACTTGTTAGCGCTCGCAGTGCGAATGACGACAACTGAGGCAATGTTCAACATCGGCATTATAAATACCCAAGGAAGGCGTAACGTGCCATATATATGAGGATGTTTTTTCGCTAGTTGTCGTTCGAGATAATGTACCATTATTATTGTCTTTGTTGTTGTTGTTTTTTTTTTTATGGGGACATGTAGTCTGTCCTAAGGTGGTGTTCAATCAGGTTGCGACTGTATGTATAATTAATCGTGGCGTCTTTGATTTCTTCTGAAAGATTGTTCCACAACTGAGTGGCAGAGTATGCTAAGCTTGTTTTATATAAGTCTATCCTAGGTTAAGTATACTTAGTCGTTCGGTATGTCTTGCATTATATTTAAACAATGGCCAAAGGTAGCTTGGAGCATTTTGAAATAGGATTTTGTGAATTAGTTTAGCCTTATTAAAAAGTAGGCGTTTGTGGAGATGCAGTAATGGAAGACGTTCATGTAGGTTAGAATTGTCTGTAAGCTTTTGGTCATTGATTAAACGCACCGCCCTTTTCTGGAGTGAATGCAGGCGTTTTGTTATTGATTTGGAGCATCCATCCCAGATTGAGGAGGAATAATCAATATGTGTTTGCATGTCGGAAGTATAGAATATCTTTCTTGTGATTTATTCGAGGACAATTTTAATTTTGGCAAGTTTGTATACTTTTTTGGCTATTTGTTTAAATATAGCATGAACGTGGGAATTAAAGGATATATTTTTATCTATGATAAGACCCAGTGCCGTGTGCGCAGTTACACTTTCTATAAGCGTGCTACCAATGTGCAGCTGAAGTGTTCTCTTTGAGTTTAGAGTATGAAGTCTTTGCCTGGTTCTTATTAATATAGATTTTGTTTTAGAAATGTTAATTTGCATGCTGTTTGCATGACTTCAGTTAACAACTCTATTTAATTCCTGTTGCAAGGATAATTCTAGCACATTACGATCGATAGCGTGTGTGTATACTGTGCACTCGTCTGCAAAAAGATCCCAGGACGACGACAGATATAAGGGAAGATCATTTATATTAATGGAAAATAACAGAGGGCCAAGTATAGACCCCTGAGGTACTCCAATATTAATGGTAATGCCTTAAGATAGAGATTTATTGTGTGATACTACTTGTATCATCCATAACCCACTCATACCCACACATCACCCACCCATCAACACATGCATCTCTCATGTACCCTCCAACCCACACACACCCCAACCACCCAGCTAAATCACATCCTCCATCCTCACATACATCCTTCATCCACTCGCACATCCCACACCTCCAGCACCCACCCACCCCTCACACATCTCCGCTCCCACACCTCCAGCACCCACCCACCCCTCACACATCTCCGCTCCCACACAAAGCCTACCCATAAACACATTCCCCCACAGACAGACAGACAGACAGACAGACAGAGAGACAGGCAGGCAGGCAGGCAGGCGTGCGGGCTGACGGACGGACGGACAGACAGATGGACGGACAGACAGACAGACAGACAGACAGACAGACAGAGAGACAGAGAGACAGACACGCAGACAGACAGACAGACAGACAGAGAGACAGACAGACAGAAACACGGACAGACAGACAGACGGACAGACTAAAGGACGGACGACCGGACAGACAGACAGAATAACGGACGACCGGACAGACAGAGAAACAGACAGTCAGACAGACAAATGGAGGGGCGGACACACAAAGAGACATGTAGATAGGTTTCTTTTAAATCAAGCGCTAAGCGATCAGCGTTCTGTCCGTGCCTCTCTCGGACATCCGCTGTAAAAGCTTAAATAAACGGTACGAAGGCTGCTCGTGTTTGCACCCTCAGGCCCGTCCAACAGTAGTGTAAGAATGATCTGTTCAGTTGAACAGCCACTTCGTGGAGCCTGGCTTGAGGGTGCAGTTTTTTCCTATATGTCTGGGGCGTCCTCGGCCCGTTGTGCCTCACCTTCTTGTGGTGGGTCGGCTTGAGGGGCTTGTTGCTTGGTTTAATCAAAGAGCAGGGACCGGACTAAGCAGGCACAAATAAATATAGCAGAAGACGTGGCAGCAGGAGGAGAAGGCGAAGGAAAAGCAGTGGGAGGAGCAGGAGGAGGTAAAGCATGAGAAGGAGAAACAGGATGGCGAGAAGCAGCAGGAGGGGAAGCAGGAGGAGAAGAAAGAAGAGGAGAAGCAGCAGTAGAAGCAGGAGGAGATACAACAGGAGTAGGAGAAAAAGCAGGAGGGGAAGCAACAGCAGGAGGGATATCTCAGGAGGAGGAAAAACAGGAGGAGGAAAAACAGCAGGAGAGATTCAGCAGGTGGAGAAAGATAGAACGAACGAACGAACGAACGAAAATTCTTATTTTCAAAGGGTTTACAATTGGGCATGCAGGCCCGTCTGACATTCTGCCCTTCTTTTCAATGGCCTCTCATGCGTTCTTTCATTCAACATCTCTTATGAAGCAAATCTATGACAACAAAATAACAATAAGCATTAAAACGCATGCATGCTAATCAATAATACATGACTCACTGAGACAATGTTCAACATGGGCATTATAAATACCCAAGGAAGGCGTAACGTGCCATACATATGAGGATGTTTTTTCGCTAGTTGTCGTTCGAGATAATGTACCATTATTATTGTCTTTGTTGTTGTTTTTTTTTTTTTTATGGGGACATGTAGTCTGTCCTAATGTGGTGTTCAATCAGGTTGCGACTATATGTATAATGAATCGTGGTGTCTTTGATTTCTTCTGAAAGATTGTTCCACAACTGAGTGGCAGAGTATGCTAAGCTTGTTTTATATAAGTCTATCCTAGGTGTCAGGGTCTTACACCTGGCTCACTACCTAACACATGTGGGACAGTACAAGTACAACGTGATTTGACTCAAGACTCAACGACACAACGTTCAACGGATTTAATTACATATCATATACAGTACGATGATCACAACAATATATACTGGATACTTCAATACACTTACATTCACCATACAGCACACAGTCTGACTCTCAAGATGTCCAGGCACTCGACATTCGGCCACAGAAACCTTTCTCGCAACATGCGTCCTGTTCAGTACACGTCCCAGAGCTGTCTGCCTGTGGTTTGGAACTCGCCTCCTCACCTGAGGTGGCTTCACGAGACATGCGTGCGTCCTTGGTGTGACCGCTGGCCGTCTCGCCAGCCGGCAACTTCGCAGGCAGGTGACTACCACTCGCCTGGCGGCGTAACGAAGTTCCTTCATCCCTACTAGGGACTGAGTCACCTGGCGGCGTAACGATGTCACTGCTTCACTGCCGTACTGTGGACTCTGACACGCTCCCCCGGCAACTCCATGAAAGACGTCATCTTTCATGTCTGATATATATACATACTGGGTTAGTACCTTAACCCTTGTCAGAGTCAACCCTTATGTTGCTTATATACATTGGTATCATAATACATAGAAAATACACATCTGCCATAGAAAACATATAATCAATAGAAGTTATATTCAACGACATGTGGTGTTCAACTGTTAACACCTGTCAGGTTTCTTCATCTCGATGGCTGATTACCTTAATTGCATTAATGACCCAGTCAGATCGGTAGTTCCAGCTTCACGCATCTACCTCGCAGCATTTGAAAAAAAAATAATAATATGGTTCTTGAGACAAAAACCATCTAGCTAGACCGAAATGTGGCTTTTACATAAGTCACATAAAACGCTCAAACCCCGACCTCATTTGGCCAGGACTCTTGTGTTGGTCTGCAATGTCTGCAACCCTTTGCCATGCCCAGTAAATGCCTACCTGATGAGTTCAAAATCTGGCAAACACATGGCTATTTTTATATAACACATTACATTATACATTTCAAATTATGGCCCTTTATGTAAGGATGTAATAGCAACTAAAAGAAAGGGGAATAATTTCAAACATTTATGGCATATAATAATTTACAATAATTATTTTATTTCTTAGTGTCATTGCTTGACGTTTCTTCATCCTAACGAGAAAAAGTCGCTAGTATGAATACACTAATCAAGATATGATTCTAAGATTACACTACATAAATATATAAACACACAATTCGTGTATTCGATTTTATAGATTCCTAAAGATTTTAGAATCGTCATAGCTTTTTAAACTTTCATGTGTCGTCTGCTAGTTTTACTCTAAATTACAACATAATCCGGAAGTACACACGAACACTAAGTAATCGATGTTACAACTTGTAGAACACACCTGTTCCGGTTTGATGTAAATACGGACGGTATACTGTTCTTACAGTTCATGTGTTGGATGTTTTCTTATAAACCTTCTGAATTCAGATTAAACTGCAATGGTGTAGCTGTCAACTGTTCATGTCACACTTTCACACATGGATGTTAAAATATCTCTGGAAGATTCCACACGGATATGCCACTGTCACAATGGATAGTTCGCTTACGGTAAGTCTTGAGCGAATGTGGCAATGTTCTTGTTACAGAATATGTACAATTAAAGTTCGCTTTCTACCACACACTACACAATTATACACGACAATCACTACATTTAGTAATAAAATAAAAACATTATATACTGTGGGAGTAACCCATATCACAATGTAGACATTACACAGCTTTTGTGAATACACAACTTATTCACTGATAGATGGCTGTGTTGATCTGAGTATTTTACACTGCACTCAGACTTTGTTGCTCAATGGGTCGGTCGGCCAACGGGACAACAAATCGGCGATCGTATTGGTTCGGCCTGGAATATGTCGGACCTCGAAGCTGTAGTCTTGGAGTATCAAAGACCAACGGGCTATCATATGGTTTGATGGTACCCCAGAATTTATGAATCGCAACGGACTGCTGTCAGATTCCACGATAAAATTTCGTCCTAGAAGAAATCTAGACAATTTTGTAATACCCACCACTAAAGCTAGGACTTCCAACTGAGGTATTGACCACGCCCGTTCTCTTGGTTTCAGCTTTCTGGATACGAAATACACAGGATGGAGAATGTTGTTGTGCTCTTGCAGCAAGACTGCTCCAATCGCGACGGAGCTCGCATCTGTTCTTAATCTGAAAGGTAAATGGAGATTGGGCAATTTCAGGATGGGATTGTGTAAGCTATCATCAGAAAAACAAGCTAATACTTTAGAGAATGCTAATTTTAGGCATTCATTGCTTACAATTTTCTCCGGCTTATCTTTAGTTAGTAAGTTAGTAAATACTTCGGTTAGTTCAGAAAAATCCGGAATAAATTGGCGGTAATAATTTATCAGTCCTAATAAACTTCTGACTTGTTTCTTTGTAGTCGGAAGTGATAGTTTTAGAATCTTGGACACAATGTTATCGTCTGTCGTGACAAAGCCATTGGATATTTTGTATCCCAAAAAGGATATTTCAGTGTAGGCCATGTCTACTTTTGAAGGCTTTACTGTCAGTCCGTGCTGTCTGATGCGTTCAAATGTCAGTTCTAATGTCTTTATGTGCTCTGTCATTGTCTCTGTGTGAACACAGATGTCGTCGATATAGCAAATTATGTTAGGAATGTCTATTAGAAGAAGTCGTGTCATACGTACGAATGTGGCTGGGGCGTTGACTAGCCCAAATGGAAGTTTGCACCATTCGTACAGTCCCCAAGGTGTGGCAAAAGCTGTCAGATGTCTGCTCTGTTCGTCTACTTCTATCTGATAATATCCTTTAGTCATATCTATCTTCGTGAAGAACCTAGCGTCTGTCAGTTCTGTCAGAAGATCGTCAGCGTTTGCCATTGGCTCCAAATCTAGAACAGTTATTTTATTTAGTTTTCGATAGTCGATACACAGTCTTATTGTATTGTCCTTTTTGCGTACAATGACCATGGGAGATGAGAAGTCTGATTGGGATCGTCTTATGATGTTATTCTTTTCTAGGTTGATGATCTCCTGATGTAAATGTTCTTTGTAATGTAATGGGATGGTGTATGGTCTGCATCGTATGGGTGTGTTTGATGTGAGTGTGATGTGATGCTGTACTAATTCTGTTTGTCCTGGGTTGTTGGAGAAAATGGTGTTGTGCTGTTGTATTAGGTGTTTTAAACTGTCTGTCTCTGCTTGAGTTAGCTTTGGATTGATCTTGATATCCTTCAAGCAGTCTGTCGTGTCTAATGTAGGTGTTGGAATTTCGTCACTAACCTCGTCATCTTCGTGATCTATTATCACTGTACAAGCTGTCGTATCGTCTTGTTCGTTGTCTCTGTTATGGTATGGTCTTAGCATATTTATGTGAAATATTTTGTGTTTGTCTTTTATTAGGATCTCATAGTCTACAGGTGAAATCTGTCTTGTCACTTTAAAAGGTCCCTGCCAAGAATCAGTCAATAAGTGTCGGTCACTAGGTAACAGAAGAAGAACGTCCTGTCCAGGTGTCAAAGTTATTGTTCTGTTTCCTTTGTCAGCATACTGTCTATAAGTAGCACCAGATAATTTTAGTGCATTCTTTGCAATCGTACATGATTTGATGATTCTTTCACGCAATGATGTAACATATACGTATGATGATATGGGTTTAAGTACTGGAGTAGATTCAGTTAACATTTGGTGATAAATAGTCAATGGGCCACGTGGTTTGGCACCATAAATAAGTTCAAAAGGAGAGAAACCGGTACTAGAATGTGGTACCTCGCGATAAGCAAAAAGAATAGCTGGTAGATATACATCCCAATTATTAGGGTGTTCTTGCGTGACTTTTGCAAGCATGTGCTTCAGATCGCCGTTAAACTTTTCAACGATTCCACTTAAGTGAGGATGGTATGGTGAATTGAAACATTGCTTCACTCCCAACATTCTGGTGAAAGCTTGGGTAGATGCGGCGATAAACTGAGTACCCCTATCAGATTGGATAGTGTCTGGAAATCCTATCCGAGAAAAAATATGGAAGAATACTTCCATTATGTCATTGGCAGTTATGTTCTTTAGCGGAATAGCTTCCGGCCAGCGACTACATTGATCAACGTAGTTAGAATATATTTATTCCCTTTAGTTGTTGTATGATTGAGAGGGCCCACTATATCATATACAGTACGATGATCACAACAATATATACTGGATACTTCAATACACTTACATTCACCATACAGCACACAGTCTGACTCTCAAGATGTCCAGGCACTCGACATTCGGCCACAGAAACCTTTCTCGCAACATGCGTCCTGTTCAGTCCACGTCCCAGAGCTGTCTGCCTGTGGTTTGGAACTCGCCTCCTCACCTGAGGTGGCTTCACGAGACATGCGTGCGTCCTTGGTGTGACCGCTGGCCGTCTCGCCAGCCGGCAACTTCGCAGGCAGGTGACTACCACTCGCCTGGCGGCGTAACGAAGTTCCTTCATCCCTGCTAGGGACTGAGTCACCTGGCGGCGTAACGATGTCACTGCTTCACTGCCGTACTGTGGACTCTGACACTAGGTTTAGTATACTTAGTCGTTCGCTATGTCTTGCATTATATTTAAACAATGGCCAAAGGTAGCTTGGATCATTTTGAAATAGGATTTTGTGAATTAGTTTAGCCTTATTAAAAAGTAGGCGTTTGTGGAGATGCAGTAATGGAAGACGTTCATGTAGGTTAGAATTGTCTGTAAGCTTTTGGTCATTGATTAAACGCACCGCCTTTTTCTGGAGTGAATGCAGGCGTTTTGTTATTGATTTGGAGCATCCATCCCAGATTGAGGAGGAATAATCAATATGTGTTTGCATGTCGGAAGTATATAATATCTTTCTTGTGATTTCTTCGAGGACATTTTTAATTTTGGCAAGTTTGTATACTTTTTTGGCTATTTGTTTAAATAGAGCATGAACGTGGGAATTAAAGGATATATTTTTATCCATGATAAGACCCAGTGCCTTGTGCGCAGTTACACTTTCTATAAGCGTGCTACCAATGTGCAGCTGAAGTGTACTCTTTGAGTTTAGAGTTTGAAGTTTTTGCCTGGTCCTTATTAACATAGATTTTGCTTTAGAAATGTTAATGTGCATGCTGTTTGCACGACTCCAGTTAACAACACTATTTAATTCCTGTTGAAAGGATAATTCTAGCACATTACGATCGATAGCGTGTGTGTATACTGTGCACTCTTCTGCAAAAAGATCCCAGGACGACGACAGATATAAGGGAAGATCATTAATATAAATGGCAAATAACAGAGGGCCAAGTATAGACGCCTGAGGTAGTCCAATATTAATGGTAATGCCTAGAGATAGAGATTTATTGTGTGATACTACTTGTATCATCCATTAACCACTCATACCCACCCATCAACACATATATCTCTCATCTACACTCCAACTCACACACACTTCAACCACTCAGCCAAATCACATCCTCCATCCTCACATACATCCTTCACCCACTCGCACATCCCACACCTCCAGAACCCACAAACCACTCACACATCTCCGCTCCCACACAAAGCCTACCCATAAACACATCCCCCACACAGACAGACAGACAGACAGGCAGGCAGGCAGGCAGGCAGGCGGGCGGGCGGACGGACGGGAGGGCGGGAGAACGGACTGACGGATGGACAGATGGACAGACGGACAGATGGACAGACAGACATACAAACAAACAGACAGAGAGACAAAGAGACAGACAGACAGACAGACAGACAGACAGACAGACAGACAGACGGACAGTCGGACGGACAGACGGACAGACAGACAGACGGACAGACAGACAGACTAATGGACGGACGGACAGACAGACACAATAACGGACGACCGGACAGACAGACAGACGGACAGACGGACAGACTAAAGGACGGACGACCGGACAGACAGACAGAATAACGGACGACCGGACAGACAGAGAAACAGACAGTCAGACAGACAAATGGAGGGGCGGACACACAAAGAGACATGTAGATAGGTTTCTTTTAAATCAAGCGCTAAGCGATCAGCGTTCTGTCCGTGCCTCTCTCGGACATCCGCTGTAAAAGCTTAAATAAACGGTACGAAGGCTGCTCGTGTTTGCACCCTCAGGCCCGTCCAACAGTAGTGTAAGAATGATCTGTTCAGTTGAACAGCCACTCCGTGGAGCCTGGCTTGAGGGTGCAGTTTTTTCCTATATGTCTGGGGCGTCCCCGGCCCGTTGTGCCTCACCTTCTTGTGGTGGGTCGGCTTGAGGGGCTTGTTGCTTGGTTTAATCAAGGAGCAGGGACCGGACTAAGCAGGCACAAATAAATATAGCAGAAGACGTGGCAGCAGGAGGAGAAGGCGAAGGAGAAGCAGTGGGAGGAGCAGGAGGAGGTAAAGCATGAGAAGGAGAAACAGGATGGCGAGAAGCAGCAGGAGGGGAAGCAGGAGGAGAAGAAAGAAGAGGAGAAGCAGCAGTAGAAGCAGGAGGAGATACAACAGGAGTAGGAGAAAAAGCAGGAGGGGAAGCAACAGCAGGAGGGGTATCTCAGGAGGAGGAAAAACAGGAGGAGGAAAAACAGCATGAGAGATTCAGCAGGTGGAGAAAGATAGAACGAACGAACGAACGAAAATTCTTATTTTCAAAGGGTTTACAATTGGGCATGCAGGCCCGTCTGACATTCTGCCCTTCTTTTCAATGGCCTCTCATGCGTTATTTCATTCACCATCTCTTATGAAGCAAATCTATGACAACAAAATAACAATAAGCATTAAAACGCATGAATGCTAATCAATAATACATGACTCACTGAGACAATGTTCAACATGGGCATTATAAATACCCAAGGAACGCATAACGTGCCATACATATGAGGATGTTTTTTCGCTAGTTGTCGTTCGAGATAATGTACCATTATTATTGTCTTTGTTGTTGTTTTTTTGTCTTTTTTTATGGGGACATGTAGTCTGTCCTAATGTGGTGTTCAATCAGGTTGCGACTATATGTATAATGAATCGTGGTGTCTTTGATTTCTTCTGAAAGATTGTTCCACAACTGAGTGGCAGAGTATGCTAAGCTTGTTTTATATAAGTCTATCCTAGGTTTAGTATACTTAGTCGTTCGCTATGTCTTGCATTATATTTAAACAATGGCCAAAGGTAGCTTGGAGCATTTTGAAATAGGATTTTGTGAATTAGTTTAGCCTTATTAAAAAGTAGGCGTTTGTGGAGATACAGTAATGGAAGACGTTCATGTAGGTTAGAATTGTCTGTAAGCTTTTGGTCATTGATTAAACGCACCGCCCTTTTCTGGCGTGAATGCAGGCGTTTTGTTATTGATTTGGAGCATCCATCCCAGATTGAGGAGGAATAATCAATATGTGTTTGCATGTCGGAAGTATAGAATATCTTTCTTGTGATTTCTTCGAGGACATTTTTAATTTTGGCAAGTTTGTATACTTTTTTGGCTATTTGTTTAAACAGAGCATGAACGTGGGAATTAAAGGATATATTTTTATCCATGATAAGACCCAGTGCCTTGTGCGCAGTTACACTTTCTATAAGCGTGCTACCAATGTGTAGCTGAAGTGTTCTCTTTGAGTTTAGAGTTTGAAGTCTTTGCCTGGTTCTTATTAATATAGATTTTGTTTTAGAAATGTTAATTTGCATGCTGTTTGCATGACTCCAGTTAACAACACTATTTAATTCCTGTTGCAAGGATAATTCTAGCACATTACGATCGATAGCGTGTGTGTTTACTGTGCACTCGTCTGCAAAAAGATCCCAGGACGACGACAGATATAAGGGAAGATCATTTATATTAATGGAAAATAACAGAGGGCCAAGTATAGACCCCTGAGGAACTCCAATATTAATGGTAATGCCTTGAGATAGAGATTTATTGTGTGATACTACTTGTATCATCCATAACCCACTCATACCCACACATTACCCACCCATCAACACATGCATCTCTCATGTACCCTCCAACCCACACACACCCCAACCACCCAGCCAAATCACATCCCCCATCCTCACATACATCCCCCATCCTCACATACATCCTTCATCCACTCGCACATCCCACACCTCCAGCACCCACCCATCCCTCACACATCTCCGCTCCCACACCTCCAGCACCCACCCACCCCTCACAGATCTCCGCTCCCACACAAAGCTTACCCATAAACACATTCCCCCACAGACAGACAGACAGACAGACAGACAGGCAGGCAGACAGGCAGACAGACAGACAGAGAGACACACACGCAGACAGACAGACAGACAGACACACGGACAGACAGACAGACGGACAGACGGACAAACGGACAGACTAAAGGACGGACGACCGGACAGACAGACAGAATAACGGACGACCGGACAGACAGAGAGACAGACAGTCTGACAGACAAATGGAGGGGCGGACACACAAAGAGACATGTAGATAGGTTTCTTTTAAATCAAGCGCTAAGCGGTCAGCGTTCTGACCGTGCCTCTCTCGGACATCCGCTGTAAAAGCTTAAATAAACGGTACGAAGGCTGCTCGTGTTTGCACCCCCAGGCCCGTCCAACAGTAGTGTAAGAATGATCTGTTCAGTTGAACAGCCACTTCGTGGAGCCTGGCTTGGGGGTGCAGTTTTTTCCTATATGTCTGGGGCGTCCCCGGCCCGTTGTGCCTCACCTTCTTGTGGTGGGTCGGCTTGAGGGGCTTGTTCCTTGATTTAATCAAGGAGCAGGGACCGGCATAAGTAGGCACAAATAAATATAGCAGAAGACGTGGCAGCAGCAGGAGAAGGAGAAGGAGAAGCAGTGGGAGGAGCAGGAGGAGGTAAAGCATGAGAAGGAGAAACAGTAGGGCGAGAAGCAGCAGGAGGGGAAGCAGGAGGAGAAGAAAGAAGAGGAGAAGCAGCAGTAGAAGCAGGAGGAGAAACAACAGGAGTAGGAGAAAAAGCAGGAGTGGAAGCAACAGCAGGAGGGATATCTCAGGAGGAGGAAAAACAGGAGGAGGAAAAGCAGCAGGCGGAGAAGTAGCAGGAGAAGATTCAGCAGGTGGAGAAAGGTTGAACGAACGAACGAACGAAAAGTCCTATTGTCAAAGTGTTTACAATTGGGCATGCAGGCCCGTCTGACAATCTGCCCTTCTTTTCAGTTGCCTCTCATGCGTTCTTTCATTCAACATCTCTTATGAAGCAAATCTATGACAACAAAATAACAATAAGCATTAAAACGCATGAAAGCTAATCAATAATACATGACTCACTGAGGCAATGGTCAACATGGGCATTATAAATACCCAAGGAAGGCGTAACGTGCCATACAAATGAGGATGTTTTTTCGCTTGTTGTCGTTCGAGATAATGTACCATTATTATTGTCTTTGTTGTTTTTTTTTGTTTTTTTTTTATGGCGACATGTAGTCTGTCCTAAGGTGGTGTTCAATCAGGTTGCGACTGAATGTATAATGAATCGTGGTGTCTTTGATTTCTTCTGAAAGATTGTTCCACAACTGAGTGGCAGAGTATGCTAAGCTTGTTTTATATAAGTCTATCCTAGGTTTAGTATACTTAGTCGTTCGCTATGTCTTGCATTATATTTAAACAATGGCCAAAGGTAGCTTGGATCATTTTGAAATAGGATTTTGTGAATTAGTTTAGCCTTATTAAAAAGTAGGCGTTTGTGGAGATGCAGTAATGGAAGACGTTCATGTAGGTTAGAATTGTCTGTAAGCTTTTGGTCATTGATTAAACGCACCGCCCTTTTCTGGAGTGAATGCAGGCGTTTTGTTATTGATTTGGAGCATCCATCCCTGATTGAGGAGGAATAATCAATATGTGTTTGCATGTCGGAAGTATAGAATATCTTTCTTGTGATTTCTTCGAGGACATTTTTAATTTTGGCAAGTTTGTATACTTTTTTGGCTATTTGTTTAAACAGAGCATGAACGTGGGAATTAAAGGATATATTTTTATCCATGATAAGACCCAGTGCCTTGTGCGCAGTTACATTTTCTATAAGCGTGCTACCAATGTGCAGCTGAAGTGTTCTCTTTGAGTTTAGAGTTTGAAGTTTTTGCCTGGTTCTTATTAACATACATTTTGTTTTTGAAATGTTAATTTGCATGCTGTTTGCACGACTCCAGTTAACAACACTATTTAATTCTTGTTGAAAGGAAAATTCTAGCACATTACGATTGATAGCGTGTGTGTATACTGTGCACTCGTCTGCAAAAAGATCCCAGGACGACGACAGATATAAGGGAAGATCATTTATATAAATGGCAAATAACAGAGGGACAAGTATAGACGCCTGAGGTACTCCAATATTAATGGTAATGCCTAGAGATAGAGATTTATTGTGTGATACTGCTTGTATCATCCATTAACGACTCATACCCACCCATCAACACATACATCTCTCATCTACACTCAAACCCACACACACCCCAACCACCCATCCAAATCACATCCTCCATCCTCACCTACATCCTTCATCCACTCGCACATCCCACACCTCCAGCACCCACAAACCACTCACACATCTCCGCTCTCACACAAAGCCTACCCATAAACACATCCCCCACACAGACAGACAGACAGACAGACAGACAGACAGACAGACAGACAGACAGACAGACAGACAGACAGACAGACAGACAGGCAGGCAGGCAGGCAGGCAGTCGGGATGGGCGGGCGGACAGACGGGCGGGCGGGAGAACGGACGGACGGAGGGACAGATGGACAGACGGACAGATGGACAGACAGACAGACAAACAGACAGACAGAGAGACAAAGAGACAGACAGACAGACATACAGACAGACAGGCAGACAGACAGACAGACGGACAGACGGACGGACAGACGGACAGACGGACAGACAGACAGACGGACAGAAAGACAGACTAATGGACGGACGGACAGACAGACAGAATAACGGACGACCGGACAGACAGACAGAATAACGGACTACCGGACAGACAGAGAGACAGACAGTCAGACAGACAGACAAATGGAGAGGCGGACATACAGAGAGACATGTAGATAGGTTTCTTTTAAATCAAGCGCTAAGCGATCAGCGTTCTGTCCGTGCCTCTCTCGGGCATCCGCTGTAAAAGCTTAAATAAACGGTACGAATCCTGCTAGTGTTTTGCACCCTCAGGCCCGTCCAACAGTAGTGTAAGAATGATCTGTTCAGTTGAACAGCCAATTCGTGGAGCCTGGCTTGGGGGTGCAGTTTTTTTTCCTATATGTTTGGGGCGTCCCCGGCCCGTTGTGCCTCACCTTGTTGTGGTGGGTCGGCTTGATGGGCTTGTTCCTTGGTTTAATCAAGGAGCAGGGACCGGACTAAGCAGGCACAAATAAATATAGCAGAAGGCGTGGCAGCAGCAGGAGAAGGAGAAGGAGAAGCAGTGGGAGGAACAGGAGGAGGTAAAGCATGAGAAGGAGAAAAGGGAGGGCGAGAAGCAGCAGGAGGGGAAGCAAGAGGAGGAGAAAGAAGAGGAGAAGCAGCAGTAGAAGCAGGAGGGGAAACAACAGGAGGAAGAGAAAAAATCAGGAGGGGAGGCAACAGCAGGAGGGATATCTCAGGAGGAGGAAAAACAGGAGGAGGAAAAACAGCAGGAGGAGAAGTAGCAGGAGATGTTCAGCATGTGGAGAAAGATAGAACGAACAAACGAACGAACGAACGAAAATTCTTATTTTCAAAGGGTTTACAATTGGGCATGCAGGCCCGTCTGACATTCTGCCCTTCTTTTCAGTGGCCTCTCATACGTTCTTTCATTCAAAATCTCCCATGAAGCAAATCTATGACAACAAAATAACAATAAGCATTAAAACGCATGAAAGCTAATCAATAATACATGACTCACTGAGGCAATGTTCAACATGGGCATTATAAATACCCAAGGAAGGCGTAACGTGCCATACATATGAGGATGTTTTTTCGCTAGTTGTCGTTCGAGATAATGTACCATTATTATTGTTTTTGTTGTTGTTGTTGTGTTTTTTTTTAATGGGGACATGTAGTCTGTCCTAAGGTGGTGTTCAGTCAGGTTGCGACTATATGTATAATGAATCGTGGTGTCTTTGATTTCTTCTGAAAGATTGTTCCACAACTGAGTGGCAGAGTATGCTAAGCTTGTTTTATATAAGTATATCCTAGGTTTAGTATACTTAGTCGTTCTCTATGTCTTGCATTATATTTAAACAATCGCCAAAGGTAGCTTGGAGCATTTTGAAATAGGATTTTGTGAATTAGTTTAGCCTTATTAAAAAATAGGCGTTTGTGGAGATGCAGTAATGGAAGACGTTCATGTAGGTTAGAGTTGTCTGTAAGCTTTTGGTCATTAATTAAACGCACCGCCCTTTTCTGGAGTGAATGCAGGCGTTTTGTTATTGATTTGGAGCATCCATCCCAGATTGAGGAGGAATAATCAATATGTGTTTGCATGTCGGAAGTATAGAATATCTTTCTTGTGATTTCTTCGAGGACATTTTTAATTTTGGCAAGTTTGTATACTTTTTTGGCTATTTGTTTAAACAGAGCATGAACGTGGGAATTAAAGGATATATTTTTATCCATGATAAGACCCAGTGCCTTGTGCGCAGTTACACTTTCTATAAGCGTGCTACCAATGTGTAGCTGAAGTGTTCTCTTTGAGTTTAGAGTTTGAAGTCTTTGCCTGGTTCTTATTAATATAGATTTTGTTTTAGAAATGTTAATTTGCATGCTGTTTGCATGACTCCAGTTAACAACACTATTTAATTCCTGTTGCAAGGATAATTCTAGCACATTACGATCGATAGCGTGTGTGTTTACTGTGCACTCGTCTGCAAAAAGATCCCAGGACGACGACAGATATAAGGGAAGATCATTTATATTAATGGAAAATAACAGAGGGCCAAGTATAGACCCCTGAGGAACTCCAATATTAATGGTAATGCCTTGAGATAGAGATTTATTGTGTGATACTACTTGTATCATCCATAACCCACTCATACCCACACATTACCCACCCATCAACACATGCATCTCTCATGTACCCTCCAACCCACACACACCCCAACCACCCAGCCAAATCACATCCCCCATCCTCACATACATCCCCCATCCTCACATACATCCTTCATCCACTCGCACATCCCACACCTCCAGCACCCACCCATCCCTCACACATCTCCGCTCCCACACCTCCAGCACCCACCCACCCCTCACAGATCTCCGCTCCCACACAAAGCTTACCCATAAACACATTCCCCCACAGACAGACAGACAGACAGACAGACAGGCAGGCAGACAGGCAGACAGACAGACAGAGAGACACACACGCAGACAGACAGACAGACAGACACACGGACAGACAGACAGACGGACAGACGGACAAACGGACAGACTAAAGGACGGACGACCGGACAGACAGACAGAATAACGGACGACCGGACAGACAGAGAGACAGACAGTCTGACAGACAAATGGAGGGGCGGACACACAAAGAGACATGTAGATAGGTTTCTTTTAAATCAAGCGCTAAGCGGTCAGCGTTCTGACCGTGCCTCTCTCGGACATCCGCTGTAAAAGCTTAAATAAACGGTACGAAGGCTGCTCGTGTTTGCACCCCCAGGCCCGTCCAACAGTAGTGTAAGAATGATCTGTTCAGTTGAACAGCCACTTCGTGGAGCCTGGCTTGGGGGTGCAGTTTTTTCCTATATGTCTGGGGCGTCCCCGGCCCGTTGTGCCTCACCTTCTTGTGGTGGGTCGGCTTGAGGGGCTTGTTCCTTGATTTAATCAAGGAGCAGGGACCGGCATAAGTAGGCACAAATAAATATAGCAGAAGACGTGGCAGCAGCAGGAGAAGGAGAAGGAGAAGCAGTGGGAGGAGCAGGAGGAGGTAAAGCATGAGAAGGAGAAACAGTAGGGCGAGAAGCAGCAGGAGGGGAAGCAGGAGGAGAAGAAAGAAGAGGAGAAGCAGCAGTAGAAGCAGGAGGAGAAACAACAGGAGTAGGAGAAAAAGCAGGAGTGGAAGCAACAGCAGGAGGGATATCTCAGGAGGAGGAAAAACAGGAGGAGGAAAAGCAGCAGGCGGAGAAGTAGCAGGAGAAGATTCAGCAGGTGGAGAAAGGTTGAACGAACGAACGAACGAAAAGTCCTATTGTCAAAGTGTTTACAATTGGGCATGCAGGCCCGTCTGACAATCTGCCCTTCTTTTCAGTTGCCTCTCATGCGTTCTTTCATTCAACATCTCTTATGAAGCAAATCTATGACAACAAAATAACAATAAGCATTAAAACGCATGAAAGCTAATCAATAATACATGACTCACTGAGGCAATGGTCAACATGGGCATTATAAATACCCAAGGAAGGCGTAACGTGCCATACAAATGAGGATGTTTTTTCGCTTGTTGTCGTTCGAGATAATGTACCATTATTATTGTCTTTGTTGTTTTTTTTTGTTTTTTTTTTATGGCGACATGTAGTCTGTCCTAAGGTGGTGTTCAATCAGGTTGCGACTGAATGTATAATGAATCGTGGTGTCTTTGATTTCTTCTGAAAGATTGTTCCACAACTGAGTGGCAGAGTATGCTAAGCTTGTTTTATATAAGTCTATCCTAGGTTTAGTATACTTAGTCGTTCGCTATGTCTTGCATTATATTTAAACAATGGCCAAAGGTAGCTTGGATCATTTTGAAATAGGATTTTGTGAATTAGTTTAGCCTTATTAAAAAGTAGGCGTTTGTGGAGATGCAGTAATGGAAGACGTTCATGTAGGTTAGAATTGTCTGTAAGCTTTTGGTCATTGATTAAACGCACCGCCCTTTTCTGGAGTGAATGCAGGCGTTTTGTTATTGATTTGGAGCATCCATCCCTGATTGAGGAGGAATAATCAATATGTGTTTGCATGTCGGAAGTATAGAATATCTTTCTTGTGATTTCTTCGAGGACATTTTTAATTTTGGCAAGTTTGTATACTTTTTTGGCTATTTGTTTAAACAGAGCATGAACGTGGGAATTAAAGGATATATTTTTATCCATGATAAGACCCAGTGCCTTGTGCGCAGTTACATTTTCTATAAGCGTGCTACCAATGTGCAGCTGAAGTGTTCTCTTTGAGTTTAGAGTTTGAAGTTTTTGCCTGGTTCTTATTAACATACATTTTGTTTTTGAAATGTTAATTTGCATGCTGTTTGCACGACTCCAGTTAACAACACTATTTAATTCTTGTTGAAAGGAAAATTCTAGCACATTACGATTGATAGCGTGTGTGTATACTGTGCACTCGTCTGCAAAAAGATCCCAGGACGACGACAGATATAAGGGAAGATCATTTATATAAATGGCAAATAACAGAGGGACAAGTATAGACGCCTGAGGTACTCCAATATTAATGGTAATGCCTAGAGATAGAGATTTATTGTGTGATACTGCTTGTATCATCCATTAACGACTCATACCCACCCATCAACACATACATCTCTCATCTACACTCAAACCCACACACACCCCAACCACCCATCCAAATCACATCCTCCATCCTCACCTACATCCTTCATCCACTCGCACATCCCACACCTCCAGCACCCACAAACCACTCACACATCTCCGCTCTCACACAAAGCCTACCCATAAACACATCCCCCACACAGACAGACAGACAGACAGACAGACAGACAGACAGACAGACAGACAGACAGACAGACAGACAGACAGACAGACAGGCAGGCAGGCAGGCAGGCAGTCGGGATGGGCGGGCGGACAGACGGGCGGGCGGGAGAACGGACGGACGGAGGGACAGATGGACAGACGGACAGATGGACAGACAGACAGACAAACAGACAGACAGAGAGACAAAGAGACAGACAGACAGACATACAGACAGACAGGCAGACAGACAGACAGACGGACAGACGGACGGACAGACGGACAGACGGACAGACAGACAGACGGACAGAAAGACAGACTAATGGACGGACGGACAGACAGACAGAATAACGGACGACCGGACAGACAGACAGAATAACGGACTACCGGACAGACAGAGAGACAGACAGTCAGACAGACAGACAAATGGAGAGGCGGACATACAGAGAGACATGTAGATAGGTTTCTTTTAAATCAAGCGCTAAGCGATCAGCGTTCTGTCCGTGCCTCTCTCGGGCATCCGCTGTAAAAGCTTAAATAAACGGTACGAATCCTGCTAGTGTTTTGCACCCTCAGGCCCGTCCAACAGTAGTGTAAGAATGATCTGTTCAGTTGAACAGCCAATTCGTGGAGCCTGGCTTGGGGGTGCAGTTTTTTTTCCTATATGTTTGGGGCGTCCCCGGCCCGTTGTGCCTCACCTTGTTGTGGTGGGTCGGCTTGATGGGCTTGTTCCTTGGTTTAATCAAGGAGCAGGGACCGGACTAAGCAGGCACAAATAAATATAGCAGAAGGCGTGGCAGCAGCAGGAGAAGGAGAAGGAGAAGCAGTGGGAGGAACAGGAGGAGGTAAAGCATGAGAAGGAGAAAAGGGAGGGCGAGAAGCAGCAGGAGGGGAAGCAAGAGGAGGAGAAAGAAGAGGAGAAGCAGCAGTAGAAGCAGGAGGGGAAACAACAGGAGGAAGAGAAAAAATCAGGAGGGGAGGCAACAGCAGGAGGGATATCTCAGGAGGAGGAAAAACAGGAGGAGGAAAAACAGCAGGAGGAGAAGTAGCAGGAGATGTTCAGCATGTGGAGAAAGATAGAACGAACAAACGAACGAACGAACGAAAATTCTTATTTTCAAAGGGTTTACAATTGGGCATGCAGGCCCGTCTGACATTCTGCCCTTCTTTTCAGTGGCCTCTCATACGTTCTTTCATTCAAAATCTCCCATGAAGCAAATCTATGACAACAAAATAACAATAAGCATTAAAACGCATGAAAGCTAATCAATAATACATGACTCACTGAGGCAATGTTCAACATGGGCATTATAAATACCCAAGGAAGGCGTAACGTGCCATACATATGAGGATGTTTTTTCGCTAGTTGTCGTTCGAGATAATGTACCATTATTATTGTTTTTGTTGTTGTTGTTGTGTTTTTTTTTAATGGGGACATGTAGTCTGTCCTAAGGTGGTGTTCAGTCAGGTTGCGACTATATGTATAATGAATCGTGGTGTCTTTGATTTCTTCTGAAAGATTGTTCCACAACTGAGTGGCAGAGTATGCTAAGCTTGTTTTATATAAGTATATCCTAGGTTTAGTATACTTAGTCGTTCTCTATGTCTTGCATTATATTTAAACAATCGCCAAAGGTAGCTTGGAGCATTTTGAAATAGGATTTTGTGAATTAGTTTAGCCTTATTAAAAAATAGGCGTTTGTGGAGATGCAGTAATGGAAGACGTTCATGTAGGTTAGAGTTGTCTGTAAGCTTTTGGTCATTAATTAAACGCACCGCCCTTTTCTGGAGTGAATGCAGGCGTTTTGTTATTGATTTGGAGCATCCATCCCAGATTGAGGAGGAATAATCAATATGTGTTTGCATGTCGGAAGTATAGAATATCTTTCTTGTGATTCCTTCGAGGACATTTTTAATTTTGACAAGTTTGTATACTTTTTTGGCTATTTGTTTAAATAGATCATGAACGTGGGAATTAAAGGATATATTTTTATCTATGATAAGACCCAGTGCCTTGTGCGCAGTTACACTTTCTATAAGCGTGCTACCAATGTGCAGCTGAAGTGTTCTCTTTGAGTTTAGAATATGAAGTCTTTGCCTGGTTCTTATTAATATAGATTTTGTTTTAGAAATGTTAATTTGCATGCTGTTTGCATGACTCCAGTTAACAACACTATTTAATTCCTGTTGCAAGGATAATTCTAGCACATTACGATCGATAGCGTGTGTGTATACTGTGCACTCGTCTGCAAAAAGATCCCAGGACGACGACAGATATAAGGGAAGATCATTTATATTAATGGAAAATAACAGAGGGCCAAGTATAGACCTCTGAGGTACTCCAATATTAATGGTAATGCCTTGAGATAGAGATTTATTGTGTGATACTACTTTTATCATCCATAACCCACTCATACCCACACATCATCCACCCATCAACACATGCATCTCTCATCTACCCTCCAACCCACACACACCCCAACCACGCAGTGTCGTGTCTTCCTTTAAAGTGTCGTCCCTGCAGTGGGGTGAGTCAACACCCACATTATAATTTTTTTTTTCCTTATCAATATCCTGGAGAATCCACCAGCTTCCGTCCAACACACTCCATCAGCCCGTGGACACCATTTCCTCTCTCTCTCTCTCACTGTCGCACTATGCCCCCTTTCATTCTTCCCCACGCAACATATTCAACAACTCTTGCTTCTAAAAATTAATAAAGATTAATTTATTAAAAGAAAAGTGTAACGTATATGAGACGTGTATGCGAAGAAAATGTGTGTCGTGTATTCTAATGTAAGACACACAGAGTTCATGTTCAGAGTCCACTCATCATGGCAAGGATTACACGACATCACAAGAATCAGTCCAATGGACCTCACCGAAGTCGTGTCCTTCTCTCCAGACATGTCCTCCTCCAGGAGCTCTGATGACCGTGAGATCTGAATCCCATTCAACTATATAATCCGCGGAAAAAATAATATTATGGTTCCTAACACAACTGTTCCTAATAGTTTATAGAAACTCAGACTTCATAATTCCTGCGCAGTGAAGAAATCATGGAACATTGTCCTATGAACATGACGTTTATCCTTCTTGCGAAATGTTCTATAATTTTCACTCCTAAACAGTCATTGTATCTAGACTAAAATAGAGTTCCTCATTTTCTAGATATAGTCTGAAAGTTATGATTTCCTTGATACGTGGAACAACTACACTTAAATGTTATCTTTCCTCCAATGTGAACATCAGTCGCTACTGTTCTCGTCATACGTGGACTGAACATCCATCACTACTGGTGTGTTAAAGACTGGTATGACCTACAACTCATTCGGTACTTATCCTGTAGTATAATTCTACCATTCAGCTCCACTGAGCAATGTTTATCCTCTTCCTCTAGCATAGACTCGTTGAGAAAGTGCCGTCCACTCTTCCGGCGCCAAAAAGTTATCCGGGATTGGATTTTTCAATGATTCTGTGTTCTTCATCCCGACCAGAGGGAACCTGTAAAATATATAATACAACGGGTGATAGCCTCTCCGTCACTGATCTCTACTAGATGATCGTGGCCATTGGCCCTTGCTCAGCAAAATACAATGAACCTAACTTTGTCAGGGACAGATGACTCAACACATTGGTTATCATCAGGCCAAGACAAGACCCAAAAAAAATCAACAAACAGAATGCGGAACCCCGCCCACCAGGGACACCCACTGGAGTATCCCAATTATCCCTCATTACTCAATTCTCAACTAGTAGAGCTTATCAACACTTCACTACTCTATTTTCAACTAACAGAGCCAAGTATCACTTCCCTACTCTAGCTAGTTTCAACCATGCTACTGCCTAAACTAATTAGAACTAATTATACAATATAACTACCTTAGGCAACACCGCAGTTAGATCAAATCACATCTACTCTTGCCATGACAGGCACGTGTAAAATTAAATTAACTCAATTCGCACACGGTAGACATATTTCCAATCAGAACCGCAGTGCCGAAGCACGTCCGCCTCAATCAACGGTTTGAGTTCAACTCGCTTCTCCAATCATGGTTTTTTTGCAAACGCCTAAAATTGGTCACGTGACGTTGTTGATGTCCTGCAGGTGTTATTTTGGGCAGATCATCCCTTGTCAGGGATCTATCTTCCCTGGCTCCATCAATGTCAGAGTTGTCATCACTTGTTTGACTCCCAAAACACGCTAGCGAGTTCCTGTATGCTCCCAACAACGGGCTTCCACAACAAACCGCCAATCTTCTGTCGAGTGGTGACAATCACAGCCGCCATTTCGCCTGATGTCCGGAAACTCTAAATGACAGACGGACTGTTTTCATGTCCCGAGCCGGCAAATGCTACTTAGATCTGACTGTTGATAATCTGTCAAAGCGATGTATGAATTCATCTCACTAACTTCCAAATGTTCCCATTTTGTCGACCCCATGTAAACACGTGCAGCTGCAACCTTTGACCGTCCTGGGGATTTTGACATCCAATTTGTTTTTTCTGTTAGTTAAAATAGTTTTGGCTTTGCAGATAGGCCGGTTAATCAGAAAGTCTCTATAGTAATCAACTGGTTAAACGCGGTGTTTTATTTACTCTCTTAAGAGAGTAGTCCATCTCACTCTTCTCCACCGTGAGTTTAATCCAGATGATTCATTCCTCTTCTTCGGGAGCTGGGTGTCTTGACAAGAAGTCCGCTCCAACATTTTCCTTCCCAGGAATGTACTCCACTGTGAAATTATAGGGTTGAAGTAACAACGACCACCGCATCAAACGGGCGTTGAGCTTCTGAGAAGTAGCCAGGAACATCAGAGGCTGATGATCCGACTGAACCCGAAACTTAACTCCATACAAATATGGCTGGAATTTTTGCACTGCCCATACAAGAGACAAGCACTCTCTCTCGACGGTCGAATAATTCCTCTCAGCCTGGAGTAGTTTCTTGCTTGCGTATGCCACAGGTTTCAAAACCGAAGCATCGTCTTTCCCTTCCTGTAACAAGGCTGCCCCAATCCCAATCGCACCCGCATCCGTTTTCAACACAAATGGTTTGGAAAGGTCAGGGAGCTGTAATACAGGTTTGCTGACCAAGGCCTCCTTTAACTGGCTATAGGCATTCTCACATTCTGGTGTCCAAATGATTTGGTCCGGGAATCCCTTTTTTAAGGTTTCCGTCAACGGAGCTCCCAGTTCAGTGAAATGTGGGATAAATTTGTGGTAGAACCCACACAACGAGAGAAAAGATCGCACATCCTTCTTCGTTTTTGGCCTTGGAGCACTTCTGATTTTCTCTAGGTTCTTTTCCTCTGGGACAATGTGTCCTGGAGTGATGGTGTGACCTAGAAATTCCAGAGTCTGGTAACCGATCATGCACTTGGTTGGGCGAGCGGTAAGCCCTGCTTCCTTGAGTCTATTAAACACTCTCTCCAAGGATTTCAAGTGGTCATCCAAGCTGTCACTGGAAATCAGAATATCATCCATGAATGAGATGATGGCCGGATCCTGTAAAGGATCTAGTAAAGTCCTCATCATGCGTGTAAACACACTAGGTGCATTGCTGAGTCCAAAGGGCATGACCTTGAATTCGTAGTGTCCACTGGGTGTACTGAAAGCCAACAGTGGTCGAATCTCCGGTTTGACTGGTATCTGATAGTAACCCCGACTCAGATCCACCTTTGAAAAGTATCGAGCCGTATGGAGCCTAGCGAATAACTGAGTTGGATTCGGCAAAGGTTCCACCTGAAATTGTGTGTGACTGTTCAGAAGTCGGTAGTCTATACACAACCGGTGTTCTCCACTTGGTTTCCGTAACAAAACTACCCCTTCATTGTATGGGGATGTTGATGGTGCAATCACATCATCCTCCAGCAGTTTCTGTATTTCCTCCTCCAGGGCCTTTTCTTTAGAGAATGGCACTGGGTAAACCTTTTGACGAACAGATTCCTGCGTGGTCAAAGTCATCTCGAACTCCACCAACCTCGTGCGTCCTGGTTTATCAGTCAGTATCTCCTTATGAGACTTGAGAACCTGGGTTATCTTTTCCCTCTCATGGGAAGTCAGATCAGGGTTCACTTGCACATCCCTATAGGTTTCCTGGTGTACCAAGGGATATTCCCTGCCCTCGTTGGTTCCCACTTCCGTCTCCACTGCAACTGCCATTGCCATGAGGTGCGCTGCCTTGTCTCCCGGTCTCTCTTCGTATTTCCGCAAGAGATTGATATGGAAAATCTTCGACTTTCCCCGGATCCGGATCTGATAGTTGGTTCTGGATATCACCCTTTCCACGGGAAATGGTCCTTGCCAGCCTATCTCCAGTTTGTTGTCTCCCGTTGGGAGTAGCAACAAGACTTTGTCTCCCACCTCTAGAGATCTGTCTTTAGACCTACGGTTGTAGTAAGCCGCATGTCTTTTCCTGGCCTTTTTCAAGTTTTGATTTGCCAGAGTCCATCCCTTGTGGAGTTTTTCTTTCAGTTCCTCCACGTATTGATGGGATGAGATCACTTCTTCTGACGTCCCCTCTTCAGTCCAACTCCTCAACATGGCTTCCAACGGTCCTTTGATTGGACGACCAAACAGCAACGTGGCGGGTGGTAGTCCTGTTGAGCCATGAGGAACCTCCCGATAGGCAAAGAGTGCTACTGGGATATATTCATCCCACCTATCAGGTTTTTCCTGTGCCAGTTTCCTGAGCATTGTCATCAACGTGCCGTTGAAACGCTCTACTTGTCCATTTGCTTGAGGGTGGTAAGGGCTGGTATGGATATGGTTAGAGTGGAACACCCTAAATACCTCCTCCATGAGTTTTCCACAAAACTGGGACCCATTGTTCGTCAGAATTTGATCCGGAAAGCCTAATCTGGTAAAGGCCTCCATCAGTGCGTCCGCCACTCGTTTCGAGTCAATCGTGGTCAACGGTATGGCTTTACCCCACATTGTACAGCAATCCACCATTGTTAGTATATACATGTTCCTCTTCCTAGTCCTGGGAAGTGGACCCACGATATCGATGGCTACCCTCTCGAAAGGAGAGTTCATGATGGGCATCTCACCCAACACCACAGGTGCTGTCCAGTATTTCGGTGCCACCCTCTGGCACTCAGGGCATGACTTCACATACCGACGCACATCTTCTGTCATTCCCGGCCTATAGTAGTGGCAGGAAATTCGCTGCATGGTGGCGGCAATACCCATGTGTCCACTAAAGGAGATGGTATGCGCCATATGAAGAATCTGGGCCCGGTGAGCTTTCGGGACGACCAACTGACCGTATAGGTTGTCTCCCCTTCCTGCTCTCATGTAGAGTATCCTGTTCTTCATGTAGTACTGTCCTCGACCTGGTGGATCAGCACTTTTCTGTAGCTTTTTGTAGCAAGGACGTAAAGTAGCATCCTCACTCTGGGCAGTTCGTAGCTCCCCCGGCAGTGGGTTAGTCACAATTGCTTCTGCCTCTCCCATTCTCGTCTGAGAGCGAGTCTGTATTGCTCCCATATGGATTGGCTCCCTGGGCATTCCCAGAAAGACATACCGGCGACCGAGGATTACTGGAAAAATGGGATCGGTCAATACAGCGGCCTTGATGGTGCCGATGACATACCTTGACCGAATCTCCACATTAGCAATGGGCAACTTCATGGCCACAGCACTCTTCTGTGCAGGCTGTATATCCAAGGTCTCACCTGTGAATTGTTCTGGATGTACCAGATCCGCAGAAATCACGGCCTCTCCGTCCAGTCCTGTGTCGTACAAACACTCCACTTGACGACCGTTAACCTCTACCCTTCCACTACAGGTGGTTTTTCCTGGTCTGGAGTCTCTTCCTCGGCCTCGACCTGTTCGGTGGGCTCCACCTTAGGTTTCCCGGGGCACACGACGAATTTAGAGTCTCCTGACTTTCCCTTGCAGTCAATAGCATTGTGCGTGTTTGACTTGCATTGGTTGCATCATTTCCCTGTCCTAGATTTTCTATTGCCGGACTTGAGTGAGCTCTCCTGGTGGCGAGCTTCCTTGTTGACCTTGGCATTTTCCGTGACAACATCCTTGGAAGTCACTTGACATGCTGCGAAGTGAGGGTTCTTAGCCTTCGATTTGCAGTCCCTCGTATTGTGAGAGGGTGACTTACAAATTGAACACCACTTCTCCGACCACGGTCGTTTTGGTGTAGAGCTTGAAGTGCTCTTGCTTCCCACCTTCTTTTTCTCTGAACTATCCTCTGATTTTTGCACATAAGGTTCCCACTTTTTGGTTCCTGAGTTTTTGGCTTTCTCCTTGTCATGTTTCTCCTGACTTTTGGTGTTGGTTGAAAGGTTTTCCCCTGCCTTCCCATGTACCTCGACGAACCGTTCTGCTAATTTTGTCACGAGGTCAATACGTTCTGCTCCTTGTTCTCCCAGGAACGTCCTGAGAGGTTTAGACATTTGCTTCTTCAGCTGGTCGACCACCATGAGCACTTCCAGACTCTCATAGTCATGTGCGAACCCAGTCAAATCCATCCACTTATGGAGATATGATTTTAGACGCAAACTGTAGGCGGTAAACAACTCCCCCGGTTCTCGTTTCGCTGCTCGAAATTTTTTCCGGTATGTATGTGACGTAACCTCGAATCGTTTCAGCAGAGCCGTCTTCAACTCGTCATAATTGTTCTCATGTCCTGGTGGCAGGCGAGAATAAACCTCGTAGCCGGTCCCGCGTAATCCCTGGGATAGCTTGAGATTCCATTTGTTAAGCTCCAGACCCATAGCAACAGACATGGCCTCGAAGCGTTGAAGGTACTGGTCAATCTTCTCTTTGTCCTCCTCGTAGACCGCTAAAGGAAACTTCATAGCATGGTAACCATGTCCATCTGCTGGGGTTGAGCCTGGGATGGAGGAACCTCCAACTGCTCCCTCAGTTTCCCCATTAGATTGACTCTTCAACTCGAGTTCCCTCATCCGGTACTCGTGCTCCCTTTTCTGAGCTTCTTGTTCAGCTTCCAGTTTCTTAGCTGCTTTGCCTCGAAGTGCCTACACCGGCAACCGTCGAGGTATCAACTCGTAATAATGCAAAACAGCAAAACGAAGGACGAGGAATTAAACTTGCGTCCTTACCTTGAATACAATGATAACGGCAAAAGTCAAGATATCAAAACGCTACCAGAAGTTTATTCCGTTGCAGACAAGACATGTGAACATTAAACTCACGCAGACCTGTAGGTTGACCCCTATAGACAGGGTCGGCACCTACTTTATTAATCCACCGATGAGTGTTCAGTCTACTGCGCTCTGCTTGACGCCCTAATCCACTGATTCCATTTAAGCTGTAATTCCACTCTAGGTTTTTCCGCCCGGTTACTTCACTGCAGTATTATCATCAACAGATCCCCCTCTCCTGACTCAGAGCTGTCTCACGCTCATATCATCGCGTCCAGAGGTCACCTCACACAGATCCTTTGAAACACGTCCTTGTTCGAAAGCACAATCACAGCCTCTCCTGTTGCTGTCCTATTACGTTCTACACATTTTCCTTGGATTCCTTTGTTGACGTCCACTTTCGTGTCCAAGTGGGGAATTCCCATTTTCCAATTCATACTTTTCGTGGTGGGCCGTGCCGCCGTATGGCATGCTTGCTCAGCTTCAAATTTATTAGCTGCTTGCTCAGCTTCAAATTTCCTCGCAGCTTGTTCTGCTTCCAATTTCCTAGCTTCTTGTTCCAACTCCATCCTTCTCAATTCCAACTCAGCCTTTCGATCTTCTCTTTCTGCTTGACGATACTCTCTCTCTCTCCACTTCCTGTATGTAATCTGTTAGTGCAGAACCCGACAATCCCATTTCTTCCCCCTTTGCCCTTAGTTCTGCAGTGGTTAGTTTCGGAGTGGCCATTTTACAGAGAGGTAAGCTAGCAGGTTGAGTACAATATAACTGCAAATTAATATACAGATATATGACCAAGTACTATAAATCTAGATATTACCACACACAGCACATTCACTCAGTGACAAGAGTAGAATCAGGACCACAGACCTATGCAGACGTGTGAAGTGTGAACAGGTAAGATATTTGTCCTAACCCCTATCCACATTCACTCTAGCTGGATTCTCCAATATGATATCTCCGTCTTATAACTAAGGATCCCGTGTCAAAAGACCCCGTTGTCAGAGGATCCCACTGTCCAAGTACCTGCTTGCAGGATATCTCACTATCCAAGGATCACGATTACGAGAGATCCCGCTGTCCAATGATCACTTTTACGAGAGATCCCGCTGTCCTAAGATCCCGTTTACGAGAGATCCCGCTGTCCAAAGATGCCGTTTACGAGCCCCCAATAATGTCGTGTCTTCCTTTAAAGTGTCGTCCCTGGAGTGGGGGGAGTCAACACCCACATTATAATTTTTTTTTCCTTATCAATATCCTGGAGAATCCACCAGCTTCCGTCCAACACACTCCATCAGCCCGTGGACACCCTTTCTCTCTCTCTCTCTCTCTCTCTCTCTCTCTCTCTCTCTCTCTCTCTCTCTCTCTCTCTCTCACTGTCACACTATGTCCCCTGTCATTCTTCCCCACACAACATATTCAACAACTCTTGCTTCTAAAAATTAATAAAGATTAATTTATTAAAAGAAAAGTGTAACGTATATGAGACGTGTATGCGAAGAAAATGTGTGTCGTGTATTCTAATGTAAATGTATAGGTCAGACCACAGAGTTCATGTTCAGAGTCCACTCATCATGGCAAGGATTACACGACATCACAAGAATCAGTACAATGGACCTCATCGAAGTCGTGTCCTTCTCTCCAGACATGTCCTCCTCCAGGAGCTCTGATGACCATGAGATCTGAATCCCATTCAACTATATAGTCCGTGGAAAAAATAATATTATGGTTCCTAACACAACTGTTCCTAATAGTTTATAGAAACTCAGACTTCATAATTCCTGCGCAGTGAAGAAATCATGGAACATTGTCCTATGAACATGACGTTTATCCTTCTTGCGAAATGTTCTATAATTTTCTCTCCTAAACAGTCATTGTATCTAGACTAAAATAGAGTTCCCCATTTTCTAGATATAGTCTGAAAGTTATGATTTCCTTGATATGTGGAACAACTACACTTAAATGTTATCTTTCCTCCAATGTGAACATCAGTTGCTACTGTTCTCTTCATGCGTGGACTGAACATCCATCACTACTGATGTATTAAAGACTGGTATGACCTACAACTCATTCGGTACTTATCCTGTAGGATAATTCTACCATTCAGCTCCACTGAGCAATGTTTATCCTCTTCCAATCAGAACCGCAGTGCCGAAGCACGTCCGCCTCAATCAACGGTTTGAGTTCAACTCGCTTCTCCAATCATGGTTTTTTTGCAAACGCCTAAAATTGGTCACGTGACGTTGTTGATGTCCTGCAGGTGTTATTTTGGGCAGATCATCCCTTGTCAGGGATCTATCTTCCCTGGCTCCATCAATGTCAGAGTTGTCATCACTTGTTTGACTCCCAAAACACGCTAGCGAGTTCCTGTATGCTCCCAACAACGGGCTTCCACAACAAACCGCCAATCTTCTGTCGAGTGGTGACAATCACAGCCGCCATTTCGCCTGATGTCCGGAAACTCTAAATGACAGACGGACTGTTTTCATGTCCCGAGCCGGCAAATGCTACTTAGATCTGACTGTTGATAATCTGTCAAAGCGATGTATGAATTCATCTCACTCACTTCCAAATGTTCCCATTTTGTCGACCCCATGTAAACACGTGCAGCTGCAACCTTTGACCGTCCTGGGGATTTTGACATCCAATTTGTTTTTTCTGTTAGTTAAAATAGTTTTGGCTTTGCAGATAGGCCGGTTAATCAGAAAGTCTCTATAGTAATCAACTTGTTAAACGCGGTGTTTTATTTTTGTGACACCCAGCCAAATCACATCCTCCATCCTCACATACATCCTTCATCCACTAGCACATCCCACACCTCCAGCACCCACATACCACTCACACATCTCCGCTCCCACACCTCCAGCATCCACCCACCCCTCACACATCTCCGCTCCCACACCTCCAGCATCCACCCACCCCTCACACACCTCCGCTCCCACACAAAGCCTACCCATAAACACATTCCCCACACAGACAGACAGACAGACAGACAGACAGACAGACAGGCAGGCAGGCGGGCGGGCGTACGGGCGGGCGGGAGAACGGACGGACGAATGGACAGACGGACAGACGGACAGAGAGACATAGAGACAGACAGACAGACAGACAGACGGACAGACGGACGGACAGATGAGCAGACGGACAGACGGACAGACAGACAGACGGACAGACAGACAGACTAATGGACGGACGGACAGACAGACAGAATAACGGACGACCGGACAGACAGACAGAATAACGGACTACCGGACAGACAGAGAGACAGACAGTCAGACAGACAGACAAATGGAGAGGCGGGCACACAGAGAGACATGTAGATAGGTTTCTTTTAAATCAAGCGCTAAGCGATCAGCGTTCTGTCCGTGCCTCTCTCGGAAATCCGCTGTAAAAGCTTAAATAAACGGTACGAAGCCTGCTCATGTTTTCACCCTCAGGCCCTGTAACAAGCTATGTGGAGGGTCCCAAATAACTATGTCTCAATTTTCTCATGTATATTTCATAGCCCTGGCTTTAAATAGGTCTTTCCCTGCCAACCCTCCTCCGTTTCCCCCGGACTCACTGTCACTCTCTATTCGACCTAAGGACCTATTTCCTGCAGGGTCGTTCTGGCTGACACGCATACAACATGACGTTCTTCAGCATATTTGTAATTGTAAATTTAATAACTCAATACATAACAGCACAGAGAAAAAACAATATCTGACAATTAACTCATAAACATCTACACACAATCTAGAGAGAAAACTAGTCCATACAATATCAACACAAATATAAATCTCCTAGCTCATCGTTTTCCATATTGTCCCATGAATTCACAACCACCTCATGGCAAGTTCACTGGTCTTTATTTCCCGCGTAGGTTGTTCGAACAACAGGGTTCCATAAATCCAGGATTCCAAGTTTCCGTGTCCTACACGAATGTAGTGTGTCCAATGGTTAGGGAAAGTGCCCTGGGATCACGTGGCACAATTTTGGTGGGGAAATACTCAAGGAGAATAAATAGGATATATGTACGGGTGTGTCAGTGACTTAGGCGGGATCTAGCCCAAAATGAAAACATACTCGATCCCAGCTCAACGAAACGCCTGCCGAGGTGTCTGAAAGTATTCGTTCGGGCCCGCCGTGGTTCTATCTGGTATAGCCCAACAGCAGCAGGGACCTCATAGTAAACATAAAGTTCTATGTCGATGCTCTGTCGAAACCTCCGGCTATATTCGCCGTCAAAAGAAGGATCATGTAAAGTTAAAACAATTTTGAGAGCCTCTGGTGTAAACTTCAGATACAGCCGGCATGGAGATTCCAATGGTCTCAGCATGTCGGTTGCCATACATAAAATCCATACAATTACCTAGTATTCAATTATCTTCATACCACACTCCTCTCCACACTCATACCATGCCTTTATTAATATTGGGCACATACCTTCTCAGGCTTCCCTCTCACTTGCAAACCTTGCCTTTCTCACAACAAAGCTATTGTGGAGTAGTGTGCGTAATTATGTATGTTTCCTACTCTTAACTAATATAATAGTGGGTCTGTATGGACCGCAGTGCATCTCCCTCCCCCATCCCTAGCAAGAACAGGAAAGAGGAAACTACCCTGTCCGGCCGCCGCTCTTGTCTGAGCTGTCACCGCAATGTATCGGCCGTGTCTCACATAACCCATATATTCAGATGAGTTCAGGTTCTCTCAGGGAGACAGGGAAGTCCATTTATACTCCCAACATCCTCCTATCGACCAGGAATCACCCGGTCCACCTGGCCCCCCCCCACCCCATCAGCCGAAAGACGAAAGAGATAGCACATTGGATCGCCTCTTCTGGCTCAAGAAGATATAACTCAGATGGGTGGAACCGGTCCCCACGGAGCCCTTCCCCTCGACATGCCATAGCTATAGAATGTTTATATTCAAATGAAAGATGACACTAAACAGAGGTAAAGCCATAGGAAGAAAGATAGCCCCGATTTGTTCCCCCGCCATGCCCAGATCTAGACGCTTTGCCATATTGGCAAGACTGCCGTTTCACCAATTCGTCTCATTATTTGAGACGACCAAGCTTAATATGCCCATGTCTGGCAGGACCAATTAATCTAAATTACCTTTCATTCCCCAGCAGTAGGATGCGGCACTTTATCTGTAAAATTCTTTAAAACTTTAATACATTGTGCCGACCACAACCGACAAGGTTGACAACGGACTTTTCACGCCCAAACCATTACCCTAGGTCTTATTTGGTGCAAGGCGCGCCATTGGGTTTTCCCGAAGAACAGATAGATTTCAAAGTATTCGTGTCAAATGCTCGGGTTATGAAAGTAACCCAGAGAATCCCACTCCGAAGGAATTGAGCGGATAGGTATGAGGACATGGGCCACTGGGGTTTCGCTACATAGGCCCCCTCTTAAGAAAGTCGAACCCTACGAACTTTCAACTGCCAGAGGTTCTGTTCGAATTACCTCCCCCTCACCTTCGACCATAGGATGCCGTGACATAAAATCCGCTCCCACATTCTCCCTTCCGGGGATGTATTCGACCGTGAACTGATACGGTTGTAAGAGCAATGACCATCTCATTAACCTTGCGTTCAGTTTCTTAGAAGTTGCCAAAAACGTCAGAGGTTGATGGTCGGACTGCACTTTGAACGGTACTCCATACAGATAAGGTTGAAATTTCTGTACCGCCCACACTAGAGCCAGACATTCCCGTTCGACGGTGGAGTAATTCCGTTCCGCGGGTAACAGTTTTCTACTGGCATATGCCACCGGACATAGCACAGTAGGATCATCTCGCCCTTCCTGCAACAGAATTGCTCCAATCCCTATGTTACTCGCGTCGGTTCTTAGAACAAACGTTTTCTCCAAATTTGGGAGTTGCAGGACTGGCCTATCCACCAAAGCCTGTTTCAGCTTCCCATAAGCCTCTTCACAGCTCGGGGTCCAGACTATAGGATCTGGCGATCCTTTCTTCAGGGTTTCGGTTAACGGTGCCCCAATTTCGTTGAACTTCGGAATAAATTTCTGGTAAAACCCACACAGAGACAAGAAAGACCTAACATCCTTTTTGGATTTAGGACGGGGTGCGAGTCTGACCTTCTCTACATTCTTTTCTTCCGGTACCAAACCCCCCGGGGTAATAGTATGTCCCAGAAATTCTAAGGAGTGATAGCCAATCATGCATTTGGCTGGACGGGCAGTTAACCCCTCCTCTTTCAATCTTATGAAGATCTGTTCCAAGGATTTCAGGTGATCTTTCAGATTGCCAGAAGCGATGAGAATATCATCCATAAACGAGACGACAGAGGGATCCCTTAAAGGGTCTAATAACTTTCTCATCATGCGTGTGAACACACTGGGCGCATTGCTCAGCCCAAAAGGCATCACCTTAAATTCGTAATGGCCGCTCGGAGTACTGAAAGCGAGCAAGGGCCGAACCTCAGGCTTCACAGGGATCTGATAATATCCCCGGCTTAAATCGATTTTTGAAAAGTACTTTGCCCTATTTAATCTGGCAAACAGTTGATTTGTGTTTGGTAACGGCTCAACTTGGAATGTCGTACAACTGTTTAAATGCCTGTAATCAATACACAAGCGGTGCTCCCCGCTTGGCTTTCTCAACAAGACAACCCCGGCATTATAAGGAGAAGTCGAAGGAGTTATGATGTCATCATCCAGAAGCTTCTGGATTTCGGCTTCCAGGGCCTTCTCTTTCGCAAAGGGCACTGGATATATTTTTTGGCGAATGGGGTCTTGGGTAGTCAGAGTCATATCAAACTCGACCAACCCTGTCCGCCCTGGACGATCGGTAAGAATCTGTTGATGGGACTCCAACAAACGGATGACTAGTTCTGTTTCTTCAGCCGACATATCAGGATTTATATGTACATCCTTATAGGTTTCCCCAGGGTGTAAAGGATACTCCCTATCCGCGTCTTCGCCCGATTCAGTTTCCATCGCGACCGCCATAGTCATGAGTGGGAGAGAAGTACCATCGGATCGTTCCTCATATTTTTTGAGGAGGTTAATGTGGAAGATTTTAGATTTCCCCCTGATCCGGATAGCATAATTGGTACGGGACACAACCCTTTCCACCGGGAAAGGCCCCTGCCAACCAATCTCGAGTTTATTGGAACCTTCTGGAAGTAACAACAGAACCCGATCCCCCACCTTCAGAGACCTATCTTTCGTCCTTCTATTGTAATAGGCCGCGTGTCTCTTTCTGGCCGCTCTCAGATTCTGAGCCGCCAAAGCCCAACCTGTCTGGAGTTTCTTCTTTAACTCCTCGACGTATTTGTAGGAAGATACCACCTCTTCGGAAGTCTCCTCCTCTGTCCAACATCTCAATAAGGCTTCTAAGGGACCCTTGATTGGCCTCCCGAATAATAGAGTGGCTGGTGGCAACCCGGTTGACCCATGGGGAACCTCCCGATAGGCGAACAAGGCGGCTGGGATATATTCATCCCATCTGTCTGGTTTCTCTTGAGCCAGCTTCCTAAGCATGGTCATCAAGGTACCATTAAACCTCTCTACTTGCCCATTAGACTGAGGGTGGTATGGGCTTGTGTGAATGTGGTTAGTCTGGAAGATACGAAAGACTTCCTCCATCAGCTTACCACAAAACTGAGACCCATTGTCCGTTAGGATCTGGTTTGGAAATCCCAACCGAGTAAAAGTCTCCATCAGTGCATCAGCCACTCGCTTAGAGTCGATGGTGGCCAACGGTATCGCCTCGCCCCACATGGAACAGCAATCCACCATCGTCAGAATATACATATTCCTCTTCCTAGTCCGAGGAAGAGGACCAACCAGATCGATGGCAACTCTCTCGAAAGGAGAGTTCATAATGGGCATATCACCCAAGACTACCGGAGCCGTCCAGTGTTTTGGTGCCACACGCTGGCACTCTGGGCACGACTTGACGTACCTACGCACATCTCCAGTCATCCCTGGCCAGTAGTAATGGCAGGAAATGCGCTGAAGTGTTGCCCCGACACCCATATGTCCACTGAAAGAAATGGTGTGTCCCATATGAAGAAGCTGTTCCCGATAAGCCTTAGGAACTACCAGCTGTCCATGCTGGCGTTCCTCCACTCCGGCTCTCCGGTACAGTAACCGATTCTTCATATAATACTGACCCCGTCTTGGTGGGTCAGCACTTTTTGGCAACTGGTTGAAGCAAGGTTGCAACGTAGCATCCTGGCTTTGAGCAGCTCGTAACTCCCCAGGCAAGGGATTCACGATCAAGGCCGGCGTCTGCTCCTCCTCCGATTGAGATCTGGTTTGCATCGCCCCTACGTACATGGGTTCGTTTGGGATCCCTAGGAAGACGTAGCGGGAACCCAAGATCATCGGGAAGATCGGATCGATCAGAACGGCTGCCTGAATAGTGCCGGTAACATATTTTGATTTGATGTCCACCTTCGCAATTGGAAGAGACATCGCTACCGCACTCTTTGTCGCCGTTTGAATCTCAATGGATTCCCCGGTTAGCTGCTCTGGGCTCACTAAGTGTGATGAAATTACGGCCTCAAACTGAAGACCTGTGTCATAGAGACACTCGACTGGTTGTCCGTTCACAAGAACCGTCTCTACTACTGGTGGTTTTTCTGAATCTTTGTTCCCAGGATCCCTCCCTTCTACCTCCTTGTTAGACCCCTCCCCGGTTTCTACAAGACAGGCAGCATAGTGAGAGTCTTTCTGTTTGCGCCTGCAATCGGCCGTATTGTGTGTGGGAGATTTGCAGAAGGCGCACCACTTTTCACTCCACTTTCTTTTGGGAGATCCAGGTGGACTCTTACCAGAGGGTTTCTTAATGGGAACTTTTTCGAAAGGATCCTCCTTTTTGGTGTGAGTGGGTTTGGGGTTCTTCTTCTTTCCAGACCCAGTGTCTGGTGATCGGAGATTGGGTTGTGCCAGTTCCCCATTATCCCCATGAGCTAGCACATACCTTTCCGCCAATGTGTTGACTACGTCTAACCTTTCTGTCCCATTTTCAACCAAGAAGGTTTGCAATGGCTTAGGCATCATCCTCTTCATTTGGTCCACGACCACTAATTCTTCTAAACTTTCATAGTCGTTGGCAAATCCTGCTAATGACATCCATTTCAAAAGGTAAGACTTAAGTCTAACACTGTATGCTGAGAACATCTCTCCTGGCTCTCTCCTCGACTTTCTGAACTGTTGTCGGTAAGTATGGGCTGTCATCTGGAACCTTTTCAATAATGCCTTTTCCAGGGCCTCATAGTCATTCTCCATACCAGGTGGCAACCTTGAATAGACCTCATATGCGGTCCCCCTCAGGCCCTGTGAGAGTTTCAAGTTCCATTTCCCACGTTCCAATCCCATAGCCAAAGCCATCGACTGAAATCTGTGAAGATACTGGTCGATCTTATCTTTGTGTTCATCGAACGGGAGTAATGGGAACTTCATTGCCTGGTATGGACCGCCACTAGAAGTTGTTGAGTCAGGGAGAACTGCGCCTCCAACTGCACCCTCGCCTCCCTTGGCAGTTTGAGCTTTCAGCTCCAACTCCCTCATACGGAACTCATGGTCTCTGGCTGCCTGCTCGGCCTCCATCTTCCTAGCCTCAGCCTCAATTTTCTTTGCTTCGCGCTCTGCCTCGATTTTCTTAGCCTCGCGCTCTGCCTCGATTTTCTTAGCTTCGCGCTCTGCCTCGAATTTCTTAGCTTCGCGCTCAGCTTGTCGAAAATCTCTCTCCACTTCTTGAACATATTTCTGTAACTCAGCCCCTTCATAGCCTATCTCACGCCCTGTAGCCTGCACTTCAGCCACATTAAATTTCGCGGATGCCATCTTAACTCAGAAGGTAAGTGAATAGGTAATGGACAAATGGATATAATACACGACCACAACACTTCGTATGTCGTCAGTCTGTGTCAGGAAGAGTATAGACAATAGCCAGGTACGGTAAACAGAACCTATTGATATTAGACCAGAATATCTGTCCCCTATCCCTATATCAGCCAGAGCTCCACCAGGATTTAAAATATCCCGCGACGTGCCCCCAGAAATTGTAACAAGCTATGTGGAGGTTCCCAAATAACTATGTCTCAATTTTCTCATGTATATTTCATAGCCCTGGCTTTAAATAGGTCTTTCCCTGCCAACCCTCCTCCGTTTCCCCCGGACTCACTGTCACTCTCTATTCGACCTAAGGACCTATTTCCTGCAGGGTCGTTCTGGCTGACACGCATACAACATGACGTTCTTCAGCATATTTGTAATTGTAAATTTAATAACTCAATACATAACAGCACAGAGAAAAAACAATATCTGACAATTAACTCATAAACATCTACACACAATCTAGAGAGAAAACTAGTCCATACAATATCAACACAAATATAAATCTCCTAGCTCATCGTTTTCCATATTGTCCCATGAATTCACAACCACCTCATGGCAAGTTCACTGGTCTTTATTTCCCGCGTAGGTTGTTCGAACAACAGGGTTCCATAAATCCAGGATTCCAAGTTTCCGTGTCCTACACGAATGTAGTGTGTCCAATGGTTAGGGAAAGTGCCCTGGGATCACGTGGCACAATTTTGGTGGGGAAATACTCAAGGAGAATAAATAGGATATATGTACGGGTGTGTCAGTGACTTAGGCGGGATCTAGCCCAAAATGAAAACATACTCGATCCCAGCTCAACGAAACGCCTGCCGAGGTGTCTGAAAGTATTCGTTCGGGCCCGCCGTGGTTCTATCTGGTATAGCCCAACAGCAGCAGGGACCTCATAGTAAACATAAAGTTCTATGTCGATGCTCTGTCGAAACCTCCGGCTATATTCGCCGTCAAAAGAAGGATCCTGTAAAGTTAAAACAATTTTGAGAGCCTCTGGTGTAAACTTCAGATACAGCCGGCATGGAGATTCCAATGGTCTCAGCATGTCGGTTGCCATACATAAAATCCATACAATTACCTAGTATTCAATTATCTTCATACCACACTCCTCTCCACACTCATACCATGCCTTTATTAATATTGGGCACATACCTTCTCAGGCTTCCCTCTCACTTGCAAACCTTGCCTTTCTCACAACAAAGCTATTGTGGAGTAGTGTGCGTAATTATGTATGTTTCCTACTCTTAACTAATATAATAGTGGGTCTGTATGGACCGCAGTGCATCTCCCTCCCCCATCCCTAGCAAGAACAGGAAAGAGGAAACTACCCTGTCCGGCCGCCGCTCTTGTCTGAGCTGTCACCGCAATGTATCGGCCGTGTCTCACATAACCCATATATTCAGATGAGTTCAGGTTCTCTCAGGGAGACAGGGAAGTCCATTTATACTCCCAACATCCTCCTATCGACCAGGAATCACCCGGTCCACCTGCCCCCCCCCCCCCCCCCCCATCAGCCGAAAGACGAAAGAGATAGCACATTGGATCGCCTCTTCTGGCTCAAGAAGATATAACTCAGATGGGTGGAACCGGTCCCCACGGAGCCCTTCCCCTCGACATGCCATAGCTATAGAATGTTTATATTCAAATGAAAGATGACACTAAACAGAGGTAAAGCCATAGGAAGAAAGATAGCCCCGATTTGTTCCCCCGCCATGCCCAGATCTAGACGCTTTGCCATATTGGCAAGACTGCCGTTTCACCAATTCGTCTCATTATTTGAGACGACCAAGCTTAATATGCCCATGTCTGGCAGGACCAATTAATCTAAATTACCTTTCATTCCCCAGCAGTAGGATGCGGCACTTTATCTGTAAAATTCTTTAAAACTTTAATACATTGTGCCGACCACAACCGACAAGGTTGACAACGGACTTTTCACGCCCAAACCATTACCCTAGGTCTTATTTGGTGCAAGGCGCGCCATTGGGTTTTCCCGAAGAACAGATAGATTTCAAAGTATTCGTGTCAAATGCTCGGGTTATGAAAGTAACCCAGAGAATCCCACTCCGAAGGAATTGAGCGCATAGGTATGAGGACATGGGCCACTGGGGTTTCGCTACAGGCCCGTCCAACAGTAGTGTAAGAATGATCTGTTCACCCACCCATCAACACATACATCTCTCATCTACACTCTAACCCACACACACCCCAATCACCCAGCCAAATCACATCCTCCATCCTCACATACATCCTTCATCCACTCGCACATCCCACACCTCCAGCACCCACCCACCCCTCACACATCTCCGCTCCCACACCACCACCACCCACCCACCCCTCACACATCTCCGCTCCCACACAAAGCCTACCCATAAACACATTCCCCCACAGACAGACAGACAGATAGACAGACAGGCAGGCAGGCAGGCGTGCGGACGGACGGACAGACGGACGGACGGACGGGAGGACGGACTGACGGACAGACAGACGGACGGACAGACAGACAGACAGACAGATAGATAGATAGACAGACAGACAGACAGACAGACAGACAGACAGACAGACAGACAGACAGACAGACAGACAGACAGACAGACACGCAGACAGACAGACAGACAGACAGAGAGACAGACAGACAGACACACGGACAGACGGACAGACAGACAGACGGACAGACTAAAGGACGGACGGACAGACAGACAGAATAACGGACGACCGGACAGACAGACAGAATAACGGACGACCGGACAGACAGAGAGACAGACAGTCAGACAGACAAATGGAGGGGCGGACACACAAAGAGACATGTAGATGGGTTTCTTTTAAATAAAGCGCTAAGCGATCAGCGTTGTGTCCGTGCCACTCTCGGACATCCGCTGTAAAAGCTTAAATAAACGGTACGAAGGCTGCTCGTGTTTGCACCCTCACGCCCGTCCAACAGTAGTGTAAGAATGATCTGTTCAGTTGAACAGCCACTTCGTGGAGCCTGGCTTGGGGGTGCAGTGTTTTCCTATATGTCTAGGGCGTTCCCGGCCCGTTGTGCCTCACCTTGTTGTGGTGGGTCGGCTTGAGGGGCTTGTTCCTTGGTTTAATCAAGGAGCAGGGACCGGAATAAGGAGGCACAAATAAATATAGCAGAAGGCGTGGCAGCAGCAGGAGAAGGAGAAGGAGAAGCAGTGGGAGGAACAGGAGGAGGTAAAGCATGAGAAGGAGAAAAGGGAGGGCGAGAAGCAGCAGGAGGGGAAGCAAGAGGAGGAGAAAGAAGAGGAGAAGCAGCAGTAGAAGCAGGAGGGGAAACAACAGGAGGAAGAGAAAAAATCAGGAGGGGAGGCAACAGCAGGAGGGATATCTCAGGAGGAGGAAAAACAGCAGGAGGAAAAACAGCAGGAGGAGAAGTAGCAGGAGAGATTCAGCAGGTGGAGAAAGATAGAACGAACGAACGAACGAACGAACGTTCTTATTATGAAAATTCTTATTTTCAAAGGGTTTACAATTGGGCATGCAGGCCCGTCTGACTTTCTCCCCTTCTTTTCAATGGCCTCTCATACGTTCTTTCATTCAAAATCTCCCATGAAGCAAATCTATGATAAAAAAAAAATAAAAATAAGCATTAAAACGCATGAATGCTAATGAATAATACATGACTCACTGAGGCAATGTTCAACATGGGCATTATAAATACCGAAAGAAGGCGTAACGTGCCATACATATGAGGATGTTTTTTCGCTAGTTGTCGTTCGAGATAATGTGCCATTATTATTGTCTTTGTTTTTTTTTTTTATGGGGACATGTAGTCTGTCCTAAGGTGGTGTTCAATCAGGTTGCGACTGAATGTATAATGAATCGTGGTGTCTTTGATTTCTCCTGAAAGATAGTTCCACAACTGAGTGACAGAGTATGCTAAGCTTGTTTTATTTAAGTCTATCCTAGGTTTAGTATACTTAGTCGTTCGCTATGTCTTGCATTATATTTAAACAATGGCCAAAGGTAGCTTGGAGCATTTTGAAATAGGATTTTGTGAATTAGTTTAGCCTTATTAAAAAGTGGGCGTTTGTGGAGATGCAGTAATGGAAGACGTTCATGTAGGTTAGAATTGTCTGTAAGCTTTTGGTCATTGATTAAACGCACCGCCCTTTTCTGGAGTGAATGCAGGCGTTTTGTTATTGATTTGGAGCATCCATCCCAGATTGAGGAGGAATAATCAATATGTGTTTGCATGTCGGAAGTATAGAATATCTTTCTTGTGATTTCTTCGAGGACATTTTTAATTTTGGCAAGTTTGTATACTTTTTTGGCTATTTGTTTAAATAGAGCATGAACGTGGGAATTAAAGGATATACTTTTATCTATGATAAGACCCTGTGCCTTGTGCGCAGTTCCACTTTCTATAATCGTGCTACCAATGTGCTGCTGAAGTGTTCTCTTTGAGTTTAGAGTATGAAGTCTTTGCCTGGTTCTTATTAACATAGATTTTTTTTAGAAATGTTAATTTGCATGGTGTTTGCATGACTCCAGTTAACAACACTATTTAATTCCTGTTGAAAGGATAATTCTAGCACATTACGATCGATAGCGTGTGTGTATACTGTGCATTCGTCTGCAAAAAGATCCCAGGACGACGACAGATATAAGGAAAGATCATTTATATAAATGGCAAATAACAGAGGGCCAAGTATAGACGCCTGAGGTACTCAAATATTAATGGTAATGCCTAGAGATAGAGATGTATTGTGTGATACTACTTGTATCATACATCAACCACTCATACCCACACATCACCCACCCATCAACACATGCATCTCTCATCTACCCTCCAACCCACACACACCCCAACCACCCAGCCAAATCACATCCTCCATCCTCACATACATCCTTCATACACTCGCACATCCCACACCTCCAGCACCCACATACCACTCACACATCTCCGCTCCCACACCTCCAGCATCCATCCACCCCTCACACACCTCCGCTCCCACACAAAGCCTACCCATAAACACATCCCCACACAGACAGACAGACAGACAGACAGACAGACAGACAGACAGACAGGCAGGCAGGCAGGCAGGCAGGCGGGTGGGCGTACGGGCGGGCGGGAGAACGGACGGACGGATGGACAGACGGACAGACGGACAGATGGACAGACAGTCAGACAAACAGACAGATAGACAGACAGAGAGACAAAGAGACAGACAGACAGACAGACGGACAGACGGACGGACAGACGAACAGACGGACAGACGGACAGACAGACAGACGGACAGACAGACAGAATAATGGACGGACGGACAGACAGACAGAATAACGGACGACCGGACAGACAGACAGACAGACAGTCAGACAGACAGACACATGGAGAGGCGGACACACAGAGAGACATGTAGATAGGTTTCTTTTAAATCAAGCGCTAAGCGATCAGCGTTCTGTTCGTGCCTCTCTCGGACATCCGCTGTAAAAGCTTAAATAAACGGTACGAAGCCTGCTCGTGTTTGCACCCTCAGGCCCGTCCAACAGTAGTGTAAGAATGATCTGTTCAGTTGAACAGCCACTTCGTGGAACCTGGCTTGGGGGTGGAGTTTTTTCCTATATGTTTGGGGCGTCCCCGGCCCGTTGTGCCTCACCTTGTTGTGGCGGGTCGGCTTGAGGGGCTTGTTCCTTGGTTTAATCAAGGAGCAGGGACCGGACTAAGCAGGCACAAATAAATATAGCAGAAGGCGTGGCAGCAGCAGGAGAAAGAGAAGGAGAAGCAGTGGGAGGAACAGGAGGAGGTAAAGCATGAGAAGGAGAAAAGGGAGGGCGAGAAGCAGCAGGAGGGGAAGCAAGAGGAGGAGAAAGAAGAGGAGAAGCAGCAGTAGAAGCAGGAGGGGAAACAACAGGAGGAAGAGAAAAAAATCAGGAGGGGAGGCAACAGCAGGAGGAATATCTCAGGAGGAGGAAAAACAGGAGGAGGAAAAACAGCAGGAGGAGAAGTAGCAGGAGAGATTCAGCAGGTGGAGAAAGATAGAACGAACGAACGAACGAACGAACGAAAATTCTTATTTTCAAAGGGTTTACAATTGGGCATGAATCTGACTTTCTGCCCTTCTTTTCAGTGGCCTCTCATACGTTCTTTCATTCAAAATCTCTCATGGAGCAAATCTATGATAAAAAAAATAAAAATAAGCATTAAAACGCATGAATGCTAATCAATAATACATGACTCACTGAGGCAATGTTCAACATGGGCATTATAAATACCGAAGGAAGGCGTAACGTGCCATACATATGAGGATGTTTTTTCGTTAGTTGTCGTTCGAGATAATGTACTGTGATAGCGCCAGACCAACGAATTTTGGTTTGGTCTATCTCGAGTTAAAAATCTGGACAACGCCAAAAACGCCACCCTGAAACAAAGAGACCTGAGGGCATTTTCCTTTTAGCAGCCAGCTAGACCATGTGAAGGAAGGCGCTTGGGCTCTGTGTTAATAGGTTTGTGGCCAGCCCGCCTTGAGACAAGAGATGTGGGGTTTCCCATCTGTTCATCAGTGAACAACATATGTCAGAGGAGAAAGCTGAGCGGCTGACTAGTTAGTGCCAGCAGGCCTGGGTTCTTGGTGGGATAGTAAATTGTGTCACAACTCTTTGTTTATGTCGTGTCTTGGGGGTTTATGTTGTGTAACCTATGTTTTTGTAGTGCCTTATTGTCGGTGCAGTGTTGCTTGTGTCAAGGTTCTTTATTGTGTCAGTCTAACCAGCTATTGCTTGGAGCACCTGTGTTGTGGTACTTGGTGTACCCTGTTGTCTTAAGTTTTGGTGACTGAATAGGGGCCACCCTTGGTTGTTTGATATATGCAGTTGTCTGTTGTATCTGTAATTGAACATCCCTTATTGAATGCTTTATTCAATGTGTTCGAACACAAATTGTCACCAAAATTTGTAGCAGTTGATAAATAAAGAGCTATTTTTGTACTGTTTTTGATTTGTTTGTTTGTCTCTTTTAGTTTTTACAACCACTATTTCTACCACAATCTAACACCTTAATTCATTGCTTGGGCTCTAACATGGTGTTTCCTGTGTGAACATCTATAAAATAGTTTCTGCCTCTGCCCGAGATCTCGTATATCTTCTTATCTAATTACTATCATCTTTTTTTGTCGGTTGAGGCGGTGTGAGGTTCTCTCTCTTTTCACTATTTTTCTTCTTTGGCCGTAACGAAGTCAGAACTACTCTTTACCTCTTAGCACCGTAGTGAAGGAAGCATCAGTCTTTATGATTGTCTCCCTTTGTCTTTTCCCTCGACTACAAAATGGCGACCCCGGCGAGATATAGTGGCAGCCTTTGAATTGTTCTGTCAGAATTGTTTTAGTATCTAGTGATTGTTTTGTGTGATAGGTCAGTGTTTATGTTTATGGTGCCCATTGTCTTTGAGTTGTGACATTAGAACCCAGGTTTGCTGCTGAGATCCCCCGGGCATTGCTGCACGAGAGAGGAGTCCCCTATATGGTGAGTGGGCTCAGATATATTGTCTCCTAGTACACCTCCACTATATTTTATTCAGGGCAAAGATGGCTCTGTCTTCAACGTTAGGGACCGTAGTTCCCCTCCCAGTTGGTGCCCCTGACGTCACATGGCCCACTGGTGAAGTCAGGTACATAGTTTCACCTGTGAAGATAGAAGTACCTTGTTTTGGCCAGCAAGGTGGGCCAACTGTTGAGAAGTATGTGAGGAAGGTGAGATCTGCCTGGAGGGCTGGTGTAGTGTGTGATGAGGATAAGGTTGACATCATATGGGAGAGTGTTGCACCCAATGTGTGGGAAGAGCTTGAACTTAGGTCAGTTTGTAATGACCCTGAGAAGATGCTGCAGACCATTCAGCAGTGTATGGAGAACAGCGCAGCATGGTGGAGTTGGCTGCAGTATTTTTCAAGACCAAACAAGATGCTGGGGAATCCATCATGGATTTCTCTCACCGGGTCCACAAAGCTTTTCGTTTGGTTCTGGAAGCACAGAGAAAGAGGGACATGGTTGCTTGGGATCCAGTGATCCTAAGAGACTGGTTTGTCGCAAAACTAAGTAATGTTCTCAGCAGGAGGATGGCGGAGGAGAGGATATTGCAAGATCCTTCAGCGACTTTCGTCAGTGTTAGAGACGTGGTCATGCGATGGGGTGGTGTGTCATTAGCTCCAGAAGTCTGTGCATACCAATATGTCGAACCTCAAGATTACAGCTCTGAGAGGTGGCCTAATGCCAGTGGTGAGTGTCAAGGGATCCAGCATGATGTTGTGGTGGTGGAGGAGCTTCAAGCTGAGCTAGGTCGGATGAGAGCCTTAGCTGATTCGTTGCTGCAGCCCAAGGTACGACGCAAGAGGTGCAATGTTTGTAGAAGCCGCACCCACCTCCAGAACAGGTGTCCGAAGAGAGGGGTTAGTGGTTTTCAGAACCCCTCTAGAGTGAATTGTAGCGAAGTGTTTGCAAGCATAAGCCACCGAGACCGGCAGGGTCTTAAGCAACAACAGAGTCCGCCCAGGTTGATCCTTCTAAAGGATCAGCCCCAACAGTCCAGGTGGGTGCAGTGTCATCTTCTGATAGCCAGATGGTTCTGCGTGGCAACCAGAGAAATTTCTTTCGCAGGAAGAGGCGGAGGAAGAGGGGACGATGGATGTCTCCTGGTGTCAGTGTGGTCGACCAGTTAGGTGTTATAAATGTGACAGGTGGACCACGTATTGTGACGGGTGTGATCCAAAATTTTCCGCATACGGATATGTTGACTTGTGACCTTGTGCAAAAAGGGATTGTGAAAGACCACCAGCAAGAACTTTTGCCCGTTAGGCATTGTTGTGAAAGATAAGAGACTGTTTTCATCTGTTTAGGAATTCCAGCCCTCTGGATTGACAACCTTAGTTTAGCTAGTTGATTAGCAGTTATGTTTTGCTGTTTTGGTGCATTATGATTGCAGGTATATGGTGTCCCTTTGTGTTTTTATTCAGGTTAAAGGTGACACATAATGAAATGTTCTTTTTAGTGTAAGGGTACAGGGTGTTGGAAGCACAAACCATCCAGGTACCCCAGTAGCACCAGGAGGCTCATGTGTAATCAGAAGGGGCCAGTGATGTTATTTTTAAATACATTTTGTTTTGAATGTTCAGATTTAAGGCAAGTGGTAACCAATATAAAGGTTACTGGTTTATTGTTTATGTAGATTTTATGTTGGTGGAATTATTTTTATGTAGGAGGTGAGGGTGTTATTCATTTTTGATGACTGGTCTTATAGTACTGATTGGTGCTCTGATAGCAGAAGAGCTATTTTTCCTCACTGATGTTATTTTAGTCATTAGTACCAACAACTGAGCTAGTATGGTTTATACTTTTGTGTTGAGATTATTGGTATTTGGAACTGATTGATGCCTTTTTATGTGTAAATTTCATGGATTCTTTGTTCCATTGATGATTGTTTTTGAGTGTGGTCACAGGTGACTTTATTTCTTTTGGCATTTGTAATTTTGATGATGGTTTATGTGTCGATGTTAGTAATTGCTTGCTTGATTAGTGATTTTGTTTTTTTATGTGGTTACTGAAGACCAATGATTTTATTTTGTGGTGAACTAGCTGGATATTAACTTTTTTTAAAGAGATAGTCAGGGTGAGGATATAAAATAGTCTATTCTTTTGTCGGGACGACAAAAAAGTACGGGGTTGGATATGTGATAGCGCCAGACCAACGAATTTTGGTTTGGTCTATCTCGAGTTAAAAATCTGGACAACGCCAAAAACGCCACTCTGAAACAAAGAGACCTGAGGCCATTTTCCTTATAGCAGCCAGCTAGACCATGTGAAGGAAGGCGCTTGGGCTCTGTGTTAATAGTTTTGTGGCCAGCCCGCCTTGAGACAAGAGATGTGGGGTTTCCCATCTGTTCATCAGTGAACAACATATGTCAGAGGAGAAAGCTGAGCGGCTGACTAGTTAGTGTCAGCAGGCCTGGGTTCTTGGTGGGATAGTAAATTTTGTCACAACTCTTTGTTTATGTCGTGTCTTGGGGTTTATGTTGTGTAACCTATGTTTTTGTAGTGCCTTATTGTCTGTGCAGTGTTGCTTGTGTCAAGGTTCTTTATTGTGTCAGTCTAACCAGCTATTGCTTGGAGCACCTGTGTTGTGGTACTTGGTGTACCCTGTTGTCTTAAGTTTTGGTGACTGAATAGGGGCCACCCTTGGTTGTTTGATATATGCAGTTGTCTGTTGTATCTGTAATTGAACATCCCTTATTGAATGCTTTATTCAATGTGTTCGAACACAAATTGTCACCAAAATTTGTAGCAGTTGATAAATAAAGAGCTATTTTTGTACTGTTTTTGATTTGTTTGTTTGTCTCTTTTAGTTTTTACAACCACTATTTCTACCACAATCTAACACCGTAATTCATTGCTTGGGCTCTAACATGGTGTTTCCTGTGTGAACATCTATAAAATAGTTTCTGATTCTGCCCGAAGTCTCGTATATCTTCTTATCTAATTACTATCATCATTTTTTTGTCGGTGTAGGTGTGTGAGGTTCTCTCTCTTTTCACTATTTTTCTTCTTTGGCCGTAACGAAGTCAGAACTACTCTTTACCTCTTAGCACCGTAGTGAAGGAAGCATCAGTCTTTATGATTGTCTCCATTTGTCTTTTCCCTCGACTACAGTACCATTATTATTGTCTTTGTTTTTTTTTTTTTTTTTTTTATGGGGACATGTAATCTGTCCTAAGGTGGTGTTCAATCAGGTTGCGACTGAATGTATAATGAATCGTGGTGTCTTTGATTTCTTCTGAAAGATTGTTCCACAACTGAGTGGCAGAGTATGCTAAGCTTGTTTTATATAAGTCTATCCTAGGTTTAGTATACTTAGTCGTTCGCTATGTCTTGCATTATATTTAAACAATGGCTAAAGGTAGCTTGGAGCATTTTGAAATAGGATTTTGTGAATTAGGTTAGCCTTATTAAAAAGTAGGCGTTTGTGGAGATGCAGTAATGGAAGACGTTCATGTAGGTTAGAATTGTCTGTAAGCTTTTGGTCATTGATTAAACGCACCGCCATTTTCTGGAGTGAATGCAGGCGTTTTGTTATTGATTTGGAGCATCCATCCCAGATTGAGGAGGAATAATCAATACGTGTTTGCATGTCGGAAGTATAGAATATCTTTCTTGTGATTTCTTCGAGGACATTTTTAATTTTGGCAAGTTTGTATACTTTTTTGGCTATTTGTTTAAATAGAGCATGAACGTGGGAATTAAAGGATATATTTCTATCTATGATAAGACCCAGTGCCTTGTGCGCAGTTACACTTTCTATAAGCGTGCTACCAATGTGCAGCTGAAGTGTTCTCTTTGAGTTTAGAGTATGAAGTCTTTGTCTGGTTCTTATTAACATAGATTTTGTTTTAGAAATGTTAATTTGCATGGTGTTTGCATGACTCCAGTTAACAACACTATTTAATTCCTGTTGCAAGGATATTTCTAGCACATTACGATCGATAGCGTGTCAAAGAGCTACGTAAGAGCTCAGAGCTAAGTAATATATAAATAGAGCTAGAGCAGAGGACAGTAACATAGCAATCTAGGAAACCAGACAGAAGGGACACAAGAACGAGTAGAACTATAAATAGTTCTCTAATTGGACACACTCGTGTCCACAAGGAGGTCATTAAGTAAACGTGAGCTGGGGTTACCCAAGAGTCTGGGAGACCCGCATCACGAGAAGTGACCATATAATACTGGTTACTCTAACCAAGTGACCAGCGTGCTGGAACTCCAAGCAAGCAATCCAGCGGATGCACGGAGAACCAATTGCTCGTGGCTGAAAACGCCACAGAGAGATTCGTCAGACAGAGACTCGACGGCGTAGGCGACGGACTGTATATCCGCTGTGAATACTTTGTTGCTAAGAAGGACAGTATCAATAGTTAGGACTTAAGCTTAGCTTCATTAGTTATTACCATCAACATCATCTTCTCATTACATCTTTATAACATACTATGATGTTTAATATCGATGTGGTATTCCGCTCGAAGAGCTCATGTACTATCAGCTCCAAATAAAGTGTATCCTTTTGTACAAGAAGCGACTTGTCATTTTCGTGTGGTACAAAAGAAGGGAATCCTTGTGTGCCTGTCGCAAATGAGTTGTTGACATAGCGTGTGTGTATACTGTGCACTCGTCTGCAAAAAGATCCCAGGATGACAACAGATATAAGAGAAGATCATTTATATAAATGGCAAATAACAGAGGGCCAAGTATAGACGCCTGAGATACTCCAATATTAATGGTAATGCCTAGAGATAGAGATTTATTGTGTGATACTACTTGTATCATGCATCAACCACTCATACCCACACATCATCCACCCATCAACACATGCATCTCTCATCTACCATCCAACCCACTTACACCCAAACCACCCAGGTAAATCACATCCTCCATCCTCACATACATCCTTCATCCACACGCACATCCCACATCTCCAGCACCCACCCACCCCTCACACATCTCCGCTCCCACAAAAAGCCTACCCATAAACACATTCCCCCACAGACAGACAGACAGACAGACAGACAGACAGACAGGCAGGCAGGCAGGCAGGCAGGCGGGCGGGCGTACGGGCGGGCGGGAGAATGGACGGACGGATGGACAGACGGACAGACGGACAGATGGACAGACAGTCAGACAAACAGACAGACAGAAAGACAAAGAGACAAAGAGACAGACAGACAGACAGACAGACGGACGGACAGACGAACAGACGGACAGACGGACAGACAGACGGACAGACAGACTAATGGACGGACGGACAGACAGACAGAATAACGGACGACCGGACAGACAGACAGAATAACGGACTACCGGACAGACAGAGAGACAGACAGTCAGACAGACAGACAAATGGACAGGCGGGCACACAGAGAGACATGTAGATAGGTTTCTTTTAAATCAAGCGCTAAGCGATCAGCGTTCTGTCCGTGCCTCTCTCGGACATCCGCTGTAAAAGCTTAAATAAACGGTACGAAGCCTGCTCGTGTTTGCATCCTCAGGCCCGTCCAACAGTAATGTAAGAATGATCTGTTCAGTTGAACAGCCACTTCGTGGAGCCTGGCTTGGGGGTGCAGTTTTTTCCTATATGTTTGGGGCGTCCCCGGCCCGTTGTGCCTCACCTTGTTGTGGTGGGTCGGCTTGAGGGGCTTGTTCCTTGGTTTAATCAAGGAGCAGGGTCTGGACTAAGCAGGCACAAATAAATATAGCAGAAGGCGTGGCAGCAGCAGGAGAAGGAGAAGGAGAAGCAGTGGGAGGAACAGGAGGAGGTAAAGCATGAGAAGGAGAAAAGGGAGGACGAGAAGCAGCAGGAGGGGAAGCAAGAGGAGGAGAAAGAAGAGGAGAAGCAGCAGTAGAAGCAGGAAGGGAAACAACAGGAGGAAGAGAAAAAATCAGGAGGGGAGGCAACAGGAGGAGGAATATCTCAGGAGGAGGAGAAACAGCAGGAGGAGAAGTAGCAGGAGAGATTCAGCAGGTGGAGAAAGATAGAACGAACGAACGAACGAACGAACGAAAATTCTTATCATTTATATAAATGGCAAATAACAGAGGGCCAAGTATAGACGCCTGAGGTACTCCAATATTAATGGTAATGCCTAGAGATAGAGATGTATTGTGTGATACTACTTGTATCATACATCAACCACTCATACCCATACATCACCCACCCATCAACACATGCATCTCTCATCTACAATCCAACTCACACACACCCCAACCACCCAGCCAAATCACAGCCTCCATCCTCACATACATCCTTCATCCACTCGCACATCCCACACCTCCAGCACCCACATACCACTCACACATCTCCGCTCCCACACCTCCAGCATCCACCCACCCCTCACACACCTCCGCTCCCACACAAAGCCTACCCATAAACACATCCCCAACACACAGACAGACAGACAGACAGACAGACAGACAGATAGGCAGGCAGGCAGGCAGGCAGGCGGGCGGGCGTACGGGCGGGCGGGAGAATGGACGGACGGATGGACAGACGGACAGATGGACAGACAGTCAGACAAACAGACAGACAGACAGACAAAGAGACAAAGAGACAGACAGACAGACAGATAGACAGACAGACAGACAGATGGACAGACGGACGGACAGACGAACAGACAGACAGACGGACAGACAGACAGACAGACAGACAGACTAATGGACGGACGGACAGACAGACAGAATAACGGACGACCGGACAGACAGACAGAATAACGGACTACCGGACAGACAGAGAGACAGACAGTCAGACAGACAGACAAATGGAGAGGCGGGCACACGGAGAGACATGTAGATAGGTTTCTTTTAAATCAAGCGCTAAGCGATCAGCGTTCTGTCCGTGCCTCTCTCGGACATCCGCTGTAAAAGCTTAAATAAACGGTACGAAGCATGCTCGTGTTTGCACCCTCAGGCCCGTCCAACAGTAGTGTAAGAATGATCTGTTCAGTTGAACAGCCACTTCGTGGAGACTTGCTTGGTGGTGCACTTTTTTCCTATATGTTAGGGGCGTCCCCGACCCGTTGTGCCTCACCTTGTTGTGGTGTGTCGGCTTGAGGGGCTTGTTCCTTGGTTTAATCAAGGAGCAGGGACAGAACTAAGCAGGCACAAATAAATATAGCAGAAGGCGTGGCAGCAGCAGGAGAAGGAGAAGGAGAAGCAGTGGGAGGAGCAGGAGGAGGTAAAGCATGAGAAGGAGAAAAGGGAGGACGAGAAGCAGCAGGAGGGGAAGCAAGAGGAGGAGAAAGGAGAGGAGAAGCAGCAGTAGAAGCAGGAGGGGAAACAACAGGAGGAAGAGAAAAAATCAGGAGGGGAGGCAACAGCAGGAGAAATATCTCAGGAGGAGGAAAAACAGCAGGAGGAAAAACAGCAGGAGGAGAAGTAGCAGGAGAGATTCAGCAGGTGGAGAAAGATAGAACGAACGAAGGAACGAAAATTCTTATCATTTATATAAATGGCAAATAACAGAGGGCCAAGTATAGACGCCTGAGGTACTCCAATATTAATGATAATGCCTAGAGATAGAGATGTATTGTGTGATACTACTTGTATCATACATCAACCACTCATACCCACACATCACCCACCCATCAACACATGCATCTCTCATCTACCCTCCAACCCACACACACCCCAACCACCCAGCCAAATCACATCCTCCATCCTCACATACATCCTTCATCCACTCGCACATCTTACACCTCCAGCACCCACATACCACTCACACATCTCCGCTCCCACACCTCCAGCATCCACCCACCCCTCACACACCTCCGCTTCCACACAAAGCCTACCCATAAACACATCCCCCACACCGACAGTCAGACAGACAGACAGACAGACAGACAGACGGGCGGGCGGGCGTACGGGCTGGCGGGAGTACGGACGGACGGATGGACAGATGGACAGAAGGACAGATGGACAGACAGTCAGACAAACAGACAGACAGACAGACAGAGAGACAAAGAGACAGACAGACAGACAGAGAGACAGACAGACAGACAGACAGACAGACAGACAGACAGACGGACAGACGGACGGACAGACGAACAGACGGACAGACGGACAGACAGACAGACGGACAGACAGACTAATGGACGGACGGACAGACAGACAGAATAACGGACGACCGGACAGACAGACAGAATAACGGACTACCGGACAGACAGAGAGACAGACAGTCAGACAGACAGACAAATGGAGAGGCGGGCACACAGAGAGACATGTAGATAGGTTTCTTTTAAATCAAGCGCTAAGCGATCAGCGTTCTGTCCGTGCCTCTCTCGGACATCCGCTGTAAAAGCTTAAATAAACGGTGCGAAGCCTTCTCGTGTTTGCACCCTCAGTCCCGTCCAACAGTAGTGTAAGAATGATCTGTTTAGTTGAATAGCCACTTCCTGGAGCCTGGCTTGGGGTGCAGTTTTTTCCTATATGTTTGGGGCGTCCCCGGCCCGTTGTGCCTCACCTTGTTGTGGTGGGTCGGCTTGAGGGGCTTGTTCCTTGGTTTAATCAAGGAGCAGGGTCCGGACTAAGCAGGCACAAATAAATATAGCAGAAGGCGTGGCAGCAACAGGAGAAGGAGAAGGAGAAGCAGTGGGAGGAACAGGAGGAGGTAAAGCATGAGAAGGAGAAAAAGGAGGACGAGAAGCAGCAGGAGGGGAAGCAAGAGGAGGAGAAAGAAGAGGAGAAGCAGCAGTAGAAGCAGGAGGGGAAACAACAGGAGGAAGAGAAAAAATCAGGAGGGGAGGCAACAGCAGGAGAAATATCTCAGGAGGAGGAAAAACAGCAGGAGGAAAAACAGCAGGTGGAGAAGTAGCAGGAGAGATTCGGCAGGTGGAGAAAGATAGAACGAACGAACGAACGAACGAACGAAAATTCTTATCATTTATATAAATGGCAAATAACAGAGGGCCAAGTATAGACGCCTGAGGTACTCCAATATTAATGGTAATGCCTAGAGATAGAGATGTATTGTGTGATACTACTTGTATCATACATCAACCACTCATACCCATACATCACCCACCCATCAACACATGCATCTCTCATTTACCCTCCAACTCACACACACCCCAACCACCCAGCCAAATCACAGCCTCCATCCTCACATACATCCTTCATCCACTCGCACATCCCACACCTCCAGCACCCACATACCACTCACACATCTCCGCTCCCACACCTCCAGCATCCACCCACCCCTCACACACCTCCGCTCCCACACAAAGCCTACCCATAAACACATCCCCCACACAGACAGACAGACAGACAGACAGACAGACAGACAGGCAGGCAGGCAGGCAGGCAGGCAGGCGGGCGGGCGTACGGGCGGGCGGGAGAATGGACGGACGGATGGACAGACGGACAGATGGACAGACAGTCAGACAAACAGACAGACAGACAGACAAAGAGACAAAGAGACAGACAGACAGACAGACAGACAGACAGACAGACGGACAGACGGACGGACAGACGAACAGACAGACAGACGGACAGACAGACGGACAGACAGACAGACTAATGGACGGACGGACAGACAGACAGAATAACGGACGACCGGACAGACAGAGAGAATAACGGACTACCGGACAGACAGAGAGACAGACAGTCAGACAGACAGACAAATGGAGAGGCGGGCACACAGAGAGACATGTAGATAGGTTTCTTTTAGATCAAGCGCTAAGCGATCAGCGTTCTGTCCGTGCCTCTCTCGGACATCCGCTGTAAAAGCTTAAATAAACGGTACGAAGCATGCTCGTGTTTGCACCCTCAGGTACGTCCAACAGTAGTGTAAGAATGATCTGTTCAGTTGAACAGCCACTTCGTGGAGACTTGCTTGGTGGTGCACTTTTTTCCTATATGTTAGGGGCGGCCCCGGCCCGTTGTGCCTCACCTTGTTGTGGTGGGTCGGCTTGAGGGGCTTGTTCCTTGGTTTAATCAAGGAGCAGGGACCGGACTAAGCAGGCACAAATAAATATAGCAGAAGGCGTGGCAGCAGCAGGAGAAGGAGAAGGAGAAGCAGTGGGAGGAACAGGAGGAGGTAAAGCATGAGAAGGAGAAAAGGGAGGACGAGAAGCAGCAAGAGGGGAAGCAAGAGGAGGAGAAAGGAGAGGAGAAGCAGCAGTAGAAGCAGGAGGGGAAACAACAGGAGGAAGAGAAAAAATCAGGAGGGGAGGCAACAGCAGGAGAAATATCTCAGGAGGAGGAAAAACAGCAAGAGGAAAAACAGCAGGAGGAGAAGTAGCAGGAGAGATTCAGCAGGTGGAGAAAGATAGAACGAACGAACGAACGAAAATTATTATCATTTATATAAATGGCAAATAACAGAGGGCCAAGTATAGACGCCTGAGGTACTCCAATATTAATGATAATGCCTAGAGATAGAGATGTATTGTGTGATACTACTTGTATCATACATCAACCACTCATACCCACACATCACCCACCCATCAACACATGCATCTCTCATCTACCCTCCAACCCACACACACCCCAACCACCCAGCCAAATCACATCCTCCATCCTCACATACATCTTTCATCCACTCGCACATCTTACACCTCCAGCACCCACATACCACTCACACATCTCCGCTCCCACACCTCCAGCATCCACCCACCCCTCACACACCTCCGCTCCCACACAAAGCCTACCCATAAACACATCCCCCACACAGACAGACAGACAGACAGACAGACAGACAGACAGACGGGCGGGCGTACGGGCTTGCGGGAGTACGGACGGACGGATGGACAGATGGACAGAAGGACAGATGGACAGACAGTCAGACAAACAGACAGACAGACAGACAGAGAGACAAAGAGACAGACAGACAAACAGACAGACAGACAGACAGACAGACGGACAGACGGACGGACAGACGAACAGACGGACAGACGGACAGACAGACAGACGGACAGACAGACTAATGGACGGACGGACAGACAGACAGAATAACGGACGACCGGACAGACAGACAGAATAACGGACTACCGGACAGACAGAGAGACAGACAGTCAGACAGACAGACAAATGGAGAGGCGGGCACACAGAGAGACATGTAGATAGGTTTCTTTTAAATCAAGCGCTAAGTGATCAGCGTTCTGTCCGTGCCTCTCTCGGACATCCGCTGTAAAAGCTTAAATAAACGGTACGAAGCCTTCTCGTGTTTGCACCCTCAGGCCCGTCCAACAGTAGTGTAAGAATGATCTGTTCAGTTGAACAGCCACTTCGTGGAGCCTGGCTTGGGGTGCAGTTTTTTCCTATATGTTTGGGGCGTCCCCGGCCCGTTGTGCCTCACCTTGTTGAGGTGGGTCGGCTTGAGGGGCTTGTTCCTTGGTTTAATCAAGGAGCAGGGACCGGACTAAGCAGGCACAAATAAATATAGCAGACGGCGTGGCAGCAGCAGGAGAAGGAGAAGGAGAAGCAGTGGGAGGAACAGGAGGAGGTAAAGCATGAGAAGGAGAAAAGGGAGGACGAGAAGGAGCAGAAGGGGAAGCAAGAGGAGGAGAAAGAAGAGGAGAAGCAGCAGTAGATGCAGGAGGGGAAACAACAGGAGGAAGAGAAAAAATCAGGAGGGGAGGCAACAGCAGGAGGATTATCTCAGGAGGAGGAAAAACAGCAGGAGGAAAAACAGCAGGAGGAGAAGTAGCAGGAGAGATTCAGCAGGCTGAGAAAGATAGAACGAACGAACGAACGAACGAACGAAAATTCTTATCATTTATATAAATGGCAAATAACAGAGGGCCAAGTATAGACGCCTGAGGTACTCCAATATTAATGGTAATGCCTAGAGATAGAGATGTATTGTGTGATACTACTTGTATCATACATCAACCACTCATACCCACACATCACCCACCCATCAACACATGCATCTCTCATCTACCGTCCAACCCACACACACCCCAACCACCCAGCCAAATCACATCCTCCATCCTCACATACATCCTTCATCCACTCGCACATCCCACACCTCCAGCACCCACATACCACTCACACATCTCCGCTCCCACACCTCCAGCATCCACCCACCCCTCACACACCTCCGCTCCCACACAAAGCCTACCCATAAACACATCCCCCACACAGACAGACAGACAGACAGACAGACAGACAGACAGACAGACAGACAGACAGGCAGGCAGGCAGGCAGGCAGGCGGGCGGGCGTACGGGCGGGCGGGAGAATGGACGGACGGATGGACAGACGGACAGACGGACAGATGGACAGACAGTCAGACAAACAGACAGACAGACAGACAAAGAGACAAAGAGACAGACAGACAGACAGACAGACAGACAGACGGACAGACGGACGGACAGACGAACAGACGGACAGACGGACAGACAGACTAATGGACGGACGGACAGACAGACAGAATAACGGACGACCGGACAGACAGACAGAATAACGGACTACCGGACAGACAGAGAGACAGACAGTCAGACAGACAGACAAATGGAGAGGCGGGCACACAGAGAGACATGTAGATAGGTTTCTTTTAAATCAAGCGCTAAGCGATCAGCGTTCTGTCCGTGCCTCTCTCGGACATCCGCTGTAAAAGCTTAAATAAACGGTACGAAGCCTGCTCGTGTTTGCACCCTCAGGCCCGTCCAACAGTAATGTAAGAATGATCTGTTCAGTTGAACAGCCACTTCGTGGAGCCTGGCTTGGGGGTGCAGTTTTTTCCTATATGTTTGGGGCGTCCCCGGCCCGTTGTGCCTCACCTTGTTGTGGTGGGTCGGCTTGAGGGGCTTGTTCCTTGGTTTAATCAAGGAGCAGGGTCTGGACTAAGCAGGCACAAATAAATATAGCAGAAGGCGTGGCAGCAGCAGGAGAAGGAGAAGGAGAAGCAGTGGGAGGAGCAGGAGGAGGTAAAGCATGAGAAGGAGAAAAGGGAGGACGAGAAGCAGCAGGAGGGGAAGCAAGAGAAGGAGAAAGAAGAGGAGAAGCAGCAGTAGAAGCAGGAGGGGAAACAACAGGAGGAAGAGAAAAAATCAGGAGGGGAGGCAACAGGAGGAGAAATATCTCAGGAGGAGGAAAAACAGCAGGAGGAGAAGTAGCAGGAGAGATTCAGCAGGTGGAGAAAGATAGAACGAACTAACGAACGAACGAACGAAAATTCTTATCATTTATATAAATGGCAAATAACAGAGGGCCAAGTATAGACGCCTGAGGTACTCCAATATTAATGGTAATGCCTAGAGATAGAGATGTATTGTGTGATACTACTTGTATCATACATCAACCACTCATACCCACACATCACCCACCCATCATCACATGCATCTCTCATCTACCGCCCAACCCACACACACCCCAACCACCCAGCCAAATCACATCCTCCATCCTCACATACATCCTTCATCCACTCGCACATCCCACACCTCCAGCACCCACATACCACTCACACATCTCCGCTCCCACACCTCCAGCATCCACCCACCCCTCACACACCTCCGCTACCACACAAAGCCTACCCATAAACACATCCCCCACACAGACAGACAGACAGACAGACGGGCGGGCGTACGGGCGGGCGGGAGTACCGACGGACGGATGGACAGATGGACAGAAGGACAGATGGACAGACAGTCAGACAAACAGACAGACAGACAGACAGAGAGACAAAGAGACAGACAGACAGACGGACAGACGGACGGACAGACGAGCAGACGGACAGACGGACAGACAGACAGACGGACAGAGAGACAGACTAATGGGCGGACGGACAGACAGACAGAATAACGGACGACCGGACAGACAGACAGAATAACGGACTACCGGACAGACAGAGAGACAGACAGTCAGACAGACAGACAAATGGAGAGTCGGGCACACAGAGAGACATGTAGATAGGTTTCTTTTAAATCAAGCGCTAAGCGATCAGCGTTCTGTCCGTGCCTCTCTCGGACATCCGCTGTAAAAGCTTAAATAAACGGTACGAAGCCTGCTCGTGTTTGCACCCTCAGGCCCGTCCAACAGTAGTGTAAGAATGATCTGTTCAGTTGAACAGCCACTTCGTGGGCACTGGCTTGGTGGTGCAGTTTTTTCCTATATGTTAGGGGCGTCCCCGGCCCGTTGTGCCTCACCTTGGTGTGGTGGGTCGGCTTGAGGGGCTTGTTCCTTGGTTTAATCAAGGAGCAGGGACCGGACTAAGCAGGCACAAATAAATATAGCAGAAGGCGTGGCAGCAGCAGGAGAAGGAGAAGGAGAAGCAGTGGGAGGAACAGGAGGAGGTAAAGCATGAGAAGGAGAAAAGGGAGGACGAGAAGCAGCAGGAGGGGAAGCAAGAGGAGGAGAAAGAAGAGGAGAAGCAGCAGTAGAAGCAGGAGGGGAAACAACAGGAGGAAGAGAAAAAATCAGGAGGGGAGGCAACAGCAGGAGAAATATCTCAGGAGGAGGAAAAACAGCAGGAGGAAAAACAGCAGGGGGAGAAGTAACAGGAGAGATTCAGCAGGTGGAGAAAGATAGAACGAACGAACGAACGAACGAACGAAAATTCTTATCATTTATATAAATGGCAAATAACAGAGGGCCAAGTATAGACGCCTGAGGTACTCCAATATTAATGGTAATGCCTAGAGATAGAGATGTATTGTGTGATACTACTTGTATCATACATCAACCACTCATACCCATACATCACCCACCCATCAACACATGCATCTCTCATCTACCCTCCAACTCACACACACCCCAACCACCCAGCCAAATCACAGCCTCCATCCTCACATACATCCTTCATCCACTCGCACATCCCACACCTCCAGCACCCACATACCACTCACACATCTCCGCTCCCACACCTCCAGCATCCACCCACCCCTCACACACCTCCGCTCCCACACAAAGCCTACCCATAAACACATTCCCCACACAGACAGACAGACAGACAGACAGACAGACAGACAGGCAGGCAGGCAGGCAGGCGGGCGGGCGTACGGGCGGGCGGGAGAATGGACGGACGGATGGACAGACGGACAGACGGACAGATGGACAGACAGTCAGACAAACAGACAGACAGACAGACAAAGAGACAAAGAGACAGACAGACAGAATAACGGACTACCGGACAGACAGACAGACAGACAGACAGACGGACAGAAGGACGGACAGACGGACAGACGGAAAGACAGACAGACGGACAGACAGACAGACTAATGGACGGACGGACAGACAGACAGACAGAATAACGGACGACCGGACAGACAGACAGAATAACGGACTACCGGACAGACAGAGAGACAGACAGTCAGACGGACAGACAAATGGAGAGGCGGGCACACAGAGAGACATGTAGATAGGTTTCTTTTAAATCAAGCGCTAAGCGATCAGCGTTCTGTCCGTGCCTCTCTCGGACATCCGCTGTAAAAGCTTAAATAAACGGTACGAAGCCTGCTCGTGTTTGCACCCTCAGGCCCGTCCAACAGTAGTGTAAGAATGATCTGTTCAGTTGAACAGCCACTTCGTGGAGACTGGCTTGGTGGTGCAGTTTTTTCCTATATGTTAGGGGCGTCCCCGGCCCGTTGTGCCTCACCTTGGTGTGGTGTGTCGGCTTGAGGGGCTTGTTCCTTGGTTTAATCAAGGAGCAGGGACCGGACTAAGCAGGCACAAATAAATATAGCAGAAGGCGTGGCAGCAGCAGGAGAAGGAGAAGCAGTGGGAGGAACAGGAGGAGGTAAAGCATGAGAAGGAGAAAAGGGAGGACGAGAAGCAGCAGGAGGGGAAGCAAGAGGAGGAGAAAGAAGAGGAGAAGCAGCAGTAGAAGCAGGAGGGGAAACAACAGGAGGAAGAGAAAAAATCAGGAGGGGAGGCAACAGCAGGAGAAATATCTCAGGAGGAGGAAAAACAGCAGGAGGAAAAACAGCAGGGGGAGAAGTAACAGGAGAGATTCAGCAGGTGGAGAAAGATAGAACGAACGAACGAACGAACGAACGAAAATTCTTATCATTTATATAAATGGCAAATAACAGAGGGCCAAGTATAGACGCCTGAGGTACTCCAATATTAATGGTAATGCCTAGAGATAGAGATGTATTGTGTGATACTACTTGTATCATACATCAACCACTCATACCCATACATCACCCACCCATCAACACATGCATCTCTCATCTACCCTCCAACTCACACACACCCCAACCACCCAGCCAAATCACAGCCTCCATCCTCACATACATCCTTCATCCACTCGCACATCCCACACCTCCAGCACCCACATACCACTCACACATCTCCGCTCCCACACCTCCAGCATCCACCCACCCCTCACACACCTCCGCTCCCACACAAAGCCTACCCATAAACACATTCCCCACACAGACAGACAGACAGACAGACAGACAGACAGACAGGCAGGCAGGCAGGCAGGCGGGCGGGCGTACGGGCGGGCGGGAGAATGGACGGACGGATGGACAGACGGACAGACGGACAGATGGACAGACAGTCAGACAAACAGACAGACAGACAGACAAAGAGACAAAGAGACAGACAGACAGAATAACGGACTACCGGACAGACAGACAGACAGACAGACAGACGGACAGAAGGACGGACAGACGGACAGACGGAAAGACAGACAGACGGACAGACAGACAGACTAATGGACGGACGGACAGACAGACAGACAGAATAACGGACGACCGGACAGACAGACAGAATAACGGACTACCGGACAGACAGAGAGACAGACAGTCAGACGGACAGACAAATGGAGAGGCGGGCACACAGAGAGACATGTAGATAGGTTTCTTTTAAATCAAGCGCTAAGCGATCAGCGTTCTGTCCGTGCCTCTCTCGGACATCCGCTGTAAAAGCTTAAATAAACGGTACGAAGCCTGCTCGTGTTTGCACCCTCAGGCCCGTCCAACAGTAGTGTAAGAATGATCTGTTCAGTTGAACAGCCACTTCGTGGAGACTGGCTTGGTGGTGCAGTTTTTTCCTATATGTTAGGGGCGTCCCCGGCCCGTTGTGCCTCACCTTGGTGTGGTGTGTCGGCTTGAGGGGCTTGTTCCTTGGTTTAATCAAGGAGCAGGGACCGGACTAAGCAGGCACAAATAAATATAGCAGAAGGCGTGGCAGCAGCAGGAGAAGGAGAAGCAGTGGGAGGAACAGGAGGAGGTAAAGCATGAGAAGGAGAAAAGGGAGGACGAGAAGCAGCAGGAGGGGAAGCAAGAGGAGGAGAAAGAAGAGGAGAAGCAGCAGTAGAAGCAGGAGGGGAAACAACAGGAGGAAGAGAAAAAATCAGGAGGGGAGGCAACAGCAGGAGAAATATCTCAGGAGGAGGAAAAACAGCAGGAGGAAAAACAGCAGGGGGAGAAGTAACAGGAGAGATTCAGCAGGTGGAGAAAGATAGAACGAACGAACGAACGAACGAACGAAAATTCTTATCATTTATATAAATGGCAAATAACAGAGGGCCAAGTATAGACGCCTGAGGTACTCCAATATTAATGGTAATGCCTAGAGATAGAGATGTATTGTGTGATACTACTTGTATCATACATCAACCACTCATACCCATACATCACCCACCCATCAACACATGCATCTCTCATCTACCCTCCAACTCACACACACCCCAACCACCCAGCCAAATCACAGCCTCCATCCTCACATACATCCTTCATCCACTCGCACATCCCACACCTCCAGCACCCACATACCACTCACACATCTCCGCTCCCACACCTCCAGCATCCACCCACCCCTCACACACCTCCGCTCCCACACAAAGCCTACCCATAAACACATTCCCCACACAGACAGACAGACAGACAGACAGACAGACAGACAGGCAGGCAGGCAGGCAGGCGGGCGGGCGTACGGGCGGGCGGGAGAATGGACGGACGGATGGACAGACGGACAGACGGACAGATGGACAGACAGTCAGACAAACAGACAGACAGACAGACAAAGAGACAAAGAGACAGACAGACAGAATAACGGACTACCGGACAGACAGACAGACAGACAGACAGACGGACAGAAGGACGGACAGACGGACAGACGGAAAGACAGACAGACGGACAGACAGACAGACTAATGGACGGACGGACAGACAGACAGACAGAATAACGGACGACCGGACAGACAGACAGAATAACGGACTACCGGACAGACAGAGAGACAGACAGTCAGACGGACAGACAAATGGAGAGGCGGGCACACAGAGAGACATGTAGATAGGTTTCTTTTAAATCAAGCGCTAAGCGATCAGCGTTCTGTCCGTGCCTCTCTCGGACATCCGCTGTAAAAGCTTAAATAAACGGTACGAAGCCTGCTCGTGTTTGCACCCTCAGGCCCGTCCAACAGTAGTGTAAGAATGATCTGTTCAGTTGAACAGCCACTTCGTGGAGACTGGCTTGGTGGTGCAGTTTTTTCCTATATGTTAGGGGCGTCCCCGGCCCGTTGTGCCTCACCTTGGTGTGGTGGGTCGGCTTGAGGGGCTTGTTCCTTGGTTTAATCAAGGAGCAGGGACCGGACTAAGCAGGCACAAATAAATATAGCAGAAGGCGTGGCAGCAGCAGGAGAAGGAGAAGGAGAAGCAGTGGGAGGAACAGGAGGAGGTAAAGCATGAGAAGGAGAAAAGGGAGGACGAGAAGCAGCAGGAGGGGAAGCAAGAGGAGGAGAAAGAAGAGGAGAAGCAGCAGTAGAAGCAGGAGGGGAAACAACAGGAGGAAGAGAAAAAATCAGGAGGGGAGGCAACAGCAGGAGAAATATCTCAGGAGGAGGAAAAACAGCAGGAGGAAAAACAGCAGGGGGAGAAGTAACAGGAGAGATTCAGCAGGTGGAGAAAGATAGAACGAACGAACGAACGAACGAAAATTCTTATCATTTATATAAATGGCAAATAACAGAGGGCCAAGTATAGACGCCTGAGGTACTCCAATATTAATGGTAATGCCTAGAGATAGAGATGTATTGTGTGATACTACTTGTATCATACATCAACCACTCATACCCATACATCACCCACCCATCAACACATGCATCTCTCATCTACCCTCCAACTCACACACACCCCAACCACCCAGCCAAATCACAGCCTCCATCCTCACATACATCCTTCATCCACTCGCACATCCCACACCTCCAGCACCCACATACCACTCACACATCTCCGCTCCCACACCTCCAGCATCCACCCACCCCTCACACACCTCCGCTCCCACACAAAGCCTACCCATAAACACATTCCCCACACAGACAGACAGACAGACAGACAGACAGACAGGCAGGCAGGCAGGCAGGCAGGCGGGCGGGCGTACGGGCGGGCGGGAGAATGGACGGACGGATGGACAGACGGACAGACGGACAGATGGACAGACAGTCAGACAAACAGACAGACAGACAGACAAAGAGACAAAGAGACAGACAGACAGAATAACGGACTACCGGACAGACAGACAGACAGACGGACAGAAGGACGGACAGACGGACAGACGGAAAGACAGACAGACGGACAGACAGACAGACTAATGGACGGACGGACAGACAGACAGACAGAATAACGGACGACCGGACAGACAGACAGAATAACGGACTACCGGACAGACAGAGAGACAGACAGTCAGACGGACAGACAAATGGAGAGGCGGGCACACAGAGAGACATGTAGATAGGTTTCTTTTAAATCAAGCGCTAAGCGATCAGCGTTCTGTCCGTGCCTCTCTCGGACATCCGCTGTAAAAGCTTAAATAAACGGTACGAAGCCTGCTCGTGTTTGCACCCTCAGGCCCGTCCAACAGTAGTGTAAGAATGATCTGTTCAGTTGAACAGCCACTTCGTGGAGACTGGCTTGGTGGTGCAGTTTTTTCCTATATGTTAGGGGCGTCCCCGGCCCGTTGTGCCTCACCTTGGTGTGGTGGGTCGGCTTGAGGGGCTTATTCCTTGGTTTAATCAAGGAGCAGGGACCGGACTAAGCAGGCACAAATAAATATAGCAGAAGGCGTGGCAGCAGCAGGAGAAGGAGAAGGAGAAGCAGTGGGAGGAACAGGAGGAGGTAAAGCATGAGAAGGAGAAAAGGGAGGACGAGAAGCAGCAGGAGGGGAAGCAAGAGGAGGAGAAAGAAGAGGAGAAGTAGCAGTAGAAGCAGGAGGGGAAACAACAGGAGAAAGAGAAAAAATCAGGAGGGGAGGCAACAGCAGGAGAAATATCTCAGGAGGAGGAAAAACAGCAGGAGGAAAAACAGCAGGAGGAGAAGTAGCAGGAGAGATTCAGCAGGTGGAGAAAGATAGAACGAACGAACGAACGAAAATTCTTATCATTTATATAAATGGCAAATAACAGAGGGCCAAGTATAGACGCCTGAGGTACTCCAATATTAATGATAATGCCTAGAGATAGAGATGTATTGTGTGATACTACTTGTATCATACATCAACCACTCATACCCACACATCACCCACCCATCAACACATGCATCTCTCATCTACCCTCCAACCCACACACACCCCAACCACCCAGCCAAATCACATCCTCCATCCTCACATACATCCTTCATCCACTCGCACATCTTACACCTCCAGCACCCACATACCACTCACACACCTCCGCTCCCACACAAAGCCTACCCATAAACACATCCCCCACACAGACAGACAGACAGACAGACAGACAGAAAGACAGGCAGGCAGGCAGGCAGGCAGGCTGGCGGGCGTACGGGCGGGCGGGAGAACGGACGGACGGATGGACAGACGGACAGACGGACAGATGGACAGACAGTCAGACAAACAGACAGACAGACAGACAGAGAGACAAAGAGACAGACAGAGAGACAGACAGACAGACAGACAGACGGACGGACAGACGAACAGACGGACAGACGGACAGACAGACAGACGGACAGACAGACAGACTAATGGACGACCGGACGGACAGACAGAATAACGGACTACCGGACAGACAGAGAGACAGACAGTCAGACAGACAGACAAATGGAGAGGCGGGCACACAGAGAGACATGTAGATAGGTTTCTTTTAAATCAAGCGCTAAGCGATCAGCGTTCTGTCCGTGCCTCTCTCGGACATCCGCTGTAAAAGCTTAAATAAACGGTACGAAGCCTGCTCGTGTTTGAACCCTCAGGCCCGTCCAACAGTAGTGTAAGAATGATCTGTTCAGTTGAACAGCCAATTCGTGGAGCCTGGCTTGGGGGTGCACTTTTTTCCTATATGTTTGGGGCGTCCCCGGTCCGTTGTGCCCCACCTTGTTGTGGTGGGTCGGCTTGAGGGGCTTGTTCCTTGGTTTAATCAAGGAGCAGGGTCCGGACTAAGCAGGCACAAATAAATATAGCAGAAGGCGTGGCAGCAGCAGGAGAAGAAGAAGGAGAAGCAGTGGGAGGAACAGGAGGAGGTAAAGCATGAGAAGGAGAAAAGGGAGGACGAGAAGCAGCAGGAGGGGAAGCAAGAGGAGGAGAAAGAAGAGGAGAAGCAGCAGTAGAAGCAGGAGGGGAAACAACAGGAGGAAGAGAAAAAATCAGGAGGGGAGGCAACAGCAGGAGGAATATCTCAGGAGGAGGAAAAACAGCAGGAGGAGAAGTAGCAGGAGAGATTCAGCAGGTGGAGAAAGATAGAACGAACGAACGAACGAACGAACGAAAATTATTATCATTTATATAAATGGCAAATAACAGAGGGCCAAGTATAGACGCCTGAGGTACTCCAATATTAATGGTAATGCCTAGAGATAGATATGCATTGTGTGATACTACTTGTATCATACATCAACCACTCATACCCACACATCACCCACCCATCAACACATGCATCTCTCATCTACCCTCCAACTCACACACACCCCAACCACCCAGCCAAATCACATCCTTCATCCTCAGATACATCCCTCATCCACTCGCACATCCCACACCTCCAGCACCCACATACCACTCACACATCTCCGCTCCCACACCTCCAGCATCCACCCACCCCTCACACACCTCCGCTCCCACACAAAGCCTACCCATAAACACATCCCCCACACAGACAGACAGACAGACAGACAGACAGACAGACAGACAGACAGACAGACAGACAGGCAGGCAGGCAGGCAGGCGGGCGGGCGTACGGGCGGGCGGGAGAACGGACGGACGGATGGACAGACGGACAGATGGACAGACATTCAGACAAACAGACAGACAGACAGACAAAGAGACAAAGAGACAGACAGACATACAGACAGACAGACAGACGGACAGACGGACGGACAGACGAACAGACGGACAGACGGACAGACAGACAGACTAATGGACTGACGGACAGACAGACAGAATAACAGACGACCGGACAGACAAACAGAATAACGGACTACCGGACAGACAGAGAGACAGACAGTCAGACAGACAGACAAATGGAGAGGCGGGCACACAGAGAGACATGTAGATAGGTTTCTTTTAAATCAAGCGCTAAGCGATCAGCGTTCTGTCCGTGCCTCTCCCGGACATCCGCTGTAAAAGCTTAAATAAACGGTACGAAGCCTGCTCGTGTTTGCACCCTCAGGCCCGTTCAACAGTAGTGTAAGAATGATCTGTTCAGTTGAACAGCCACTTCGTGGAGCCTGGCTTGGGGGTGCAGTTTTTTCCTATATGTTTGGGGCGTCCCCGGCCAGTTGTGCCTCACCTTGTTGTGGTGGGTCGGCTTGAGGAGCTTGTTCCTTGGTTTAATCAAGGAGCAGGGACCGGACTAAGCAGGCACAAATAAATATAGCAGAAGGCGTGGCAGCAGCAGGAGAAGGAGAAGGAGAAGCAATGGGAGGAACAGGAGGAGGTAATGCATGAGAAGGAGAAAAGGAAGGACGAGAAGCAGCAGGAGGGGAAGCAGGAGGAGGAGAAAGAAGAGGAGAAGCAGCAGTAGAAGCAGGAGGGGAAACAACAGGAGGAAGAGAAAAAATCAGGAGTGGAGGCAACAGCAGGAGGAATATCTCAGGAGGAGGAAAAACAGGAGGAGGAAAAACAGCAGGAGGAGAAGTAGCAGGAGAGATTCAGCAGGTAGAGAAAGATAGAACGATAGAACGAACGAACGAAAATTCTTATTTTCAAAAGGTTTACAATTGGGCATGCAGGCCCGTCTGACATTCTGCCCTTCTTTTCAATGGCCTCTCATACGTTCTTTCATTCAACATCTCTTATGAAGCAAATCTATGACAAAAAAAAATAAAAATATGCATTAAAACGCATGAATGCTAATCAATAATACATGACTCACTTAGGCAATTTTCAACATGGGCATTATAAATACCCAAGGAAGGCGTAACGTGCCTTACATATCAGGATGTTTTTTCGCTAGTTGTCGTTCGAGATAATGTACCATTATTATTGTCTTTGTTGTTGTGGTTTTTTTTTATGGGGACATGTAGTCTGTCCTAAGGTGGTGTTCAATCAGGTTGCGACTGAATGTATAATGAATCGTGGTGTCTTTGATTTCTCCTGAAAGATTGTTCCACAACTGAGTGGCAGAGTATGCTAAGCTTGTTTTATATAAGTCTATCCTAGGTTTAGTATACTTAGTCGTTCGCTATGTCTTGCATTATATTTAAACAATGGCCAAAGGTAGCTCCTGTAACAGTACTGATGTGATGGAGCAGAGACAAAGTCCTGGCTGTGGTTTATATGTTTATTTGATTGAATACATTTGTAGAATAAAAACAGCATACAATGACTTTATGGACGGACGTTGTTACAGTAGGTGTTACTAATTCAAAGTCCAGATGGTAACTAAACATCTCTACCCCCCGCGTCACGGCTTGAGCATCCCTAGTTACATCCCAATGGGATGCTCAGCCGTGCCTTGTACTATTCTTTTCCCCTTTGCACACCACTCATTAACTCCTTAATTCCTTAACAGAGATGGTGCTCTGTTATATTCCTCTCTACCCTCAACAAGACTTTTCCCCGAAAAGTCTTACTCCAAATTCTATGACTTTCTAAAACACTTAAGTAAAAGCCCTCACAAAATTACTTCCTCCTCAAACCATTAGCAATCCGCTTACATGTATTTTACACTGAACAATTTAAAGCTGTCTCAACTAATATCTAAACCAGAACTCTTATTTAATACACTCCTCTCTATCTCCCTATCCCACAATTCATCTTATAACCATCCACGTAAGTATATTTTTCAAAAGCTATGCGCTTCATATAAAAAATATCAATCTAAATTATGATTAACAAAAATTGAAGATTTTCAACTTATCATACTCTCAGTAACTACACAGGATAGACAGGAAAGTGGTTGGTGCGAACCAAGAGAAAGTAGTAAGAAGTAGTCACAATTATCCCATTTATCCTCTCATGCACTCTCAAAACTTTACAACGTAAAGTTTTCAAAAACCTACATCATATAATCCGTTAATCTTCAATTATCTTCATTTTTTGTTAATAACAAATGTTCCTGTCAAAAAGTTACATCGATCTAAAACCCCCTTCTACTGTCAACAATTGCCCTTTTTCTCTCTCTGTTTATCGCATATTAGTATCTATTCTTTACTTATAATATACCTCCGCAAGCTCCCAAAAATTATGATTTATGCTGTTACCACGTAACTATTACTCACGTTTATTTCCTCTGACCACACAACAAGTGTCAATAAGTTAAACCACTCTTCTCCCTTAATATAACATGGCATCCAATCCATGTATTTTCAATTAATGCTGACTTAATGCAGCTCCTATTTCAACCCCCCAGAACCATATATTTCTATCAACTTTTATTTGTGTAGGATCCATTATAACCCACGTCATCCAAGCATGGCATTTAATTCATGTGTTTCTAAACTACATGTACTCCCTTTTTAGCCACCCTGTAACTAACCCCTCATATTCCAAACATTAATGCTGACTGACGGAGCAGCCTTCTTACAAGTACAAGGCCGAAGTTATGGTACTCAAGTTTACTAAAACTTATTACTCACAAGGAGAATATGTCTCTCTTCTAGTGCACAGTCGTTTGTTTACTATTTTCTGAACGAAAAACTCCTATTATTTATTCAATAAGATCTAGTCTTATTGATCTAAACCAACTCTTTACTCATAAAACAATAACAACTTATTTTTAAACAAGGTTAAATACTACTCAATAAACAAAGTAATTCAAATAAAATCACAATTCATGAGCAAACCAAAACGAAGTCAAAACAGGATATCATTCCCCCCAATATTTTAAAGATATCTTTATCCCCACATTTTAAATAAAGGCAATTAACCAAGTCAAAGGAAGACATTATTCAAAATAATATAACATACATGATGAAACAAAACAAATCATATCTAAATATAAGCTATCCATTTTTGGACTAATAACCAATTATTTACCTACCAAGAAAACTCAACAAGTCAAATTTCAGAATTAAATGACAATAAAGAATACATCTTCAAGACCACACGAGAATTGACAACCATATCCCCTAACTTATTACCAAAAATATACAACATCATGTCTACTCATCAAGACAACTCACAACAACTATTAACCAGGCTATTTGCTAACCTGTTTCTATAATTCATCTGTAATTCACAGCTACCGTATTTCATCAATTACAAATTTCCTCTTTAAAGCAAAAAAATTTGCATCCTGCTATCTGCAGCATATTCTATCAATCTATTTACCATATCTCCACTTCTTCAGTAATTCTAGATTTTTCTGTATAAGTGCCATCTCCACATCAATGTCCTCATTTTCCCGAAGAGAAACATCTTCCTTCATGCTACTATCTCCATTAGTTTCTGAATTTTCGTCCATTCCTTGTTCTTCATCTGTATATCTGTTGCTAGCAGCCGCTAATTTTTTTTCTTTCTATATCTAATCTAATCTGTCTATCATGGTTTCTTAACGATCTTTCGAGTAGTGGCATATCTTCGTCGCTTGATGAATTTTCTCTAATTCTCTTCTGTCTTTTAACTTCTCTATGTCTTTGTCTCTCTATCCTCCTTTTCACTGCTTGTCTGGTATTTTTAAATGGAGCGGTTACCTCCTCCTCCATAGATTCAACACTATTATAACCATCATACGTATTATTTTCTTCACCCCTAAGAATTTTCGGTACTGTTTCTGCTTGTTCACCAGTTTCGTCATAAATTGGTGTTGTTATTGTTTGTTTTTGTATCAGTTCTTTTCCAAAATCTGAGGGTATCGTATATTTAACTTGTCTGACGAGTTGTCCATCTGAGTATACCCCTTCTGTATAATTATTATTATTATCGTCTCCCTTATCTTCATTATCTCTTCTTAAATGCTCCACGTGTGACCGCGCCACATGTCCTGTGATTTGGTTCTTGATACTATATTATACCGGACCCAACTTTTCTAAAATGTAATATCCTGGAATCCAATGAGCATCAAATTTGGAGTTTCTTCTATGTTTTTTATAGTAAACCCTATCACCTACTTTAAATTCCTGTAGTTGTGTATTTTTATCTGCGTACTTCTTCTGTCTTTCTCTGGCTTTAATTATATAGTTTCTTAACCTTACGTGCGCTTTGTGCATTTCTTGTATAATTACTTCCTGAAAATCCTCCCCCATATATTTACGTCTCGGTTTTAACAGATTGTCAATTGGGAGTATTGGTTCTCTTCCGTGTAATAAGTAAAATGGTGAAAAACTTGTCCCTTCATTGTGATGTGTGTGTATTGCGCTCAATGCAGATCCTAAGTAAAGATCCCAATCTCTGTCATGTTCCTCTACAATTTTTTCTATTATATTATATAATGTCTGATGTTGTCTCTCATTTTTCGCATTTGAGGAAGGTCTATAATAATAAGTTTTTATGTGGGCGATATTCAAATCTTGTAATAATTTCTCAAACTTCTTGTTCATGAATTGCTTTCCATTATCTGTGAGTACTGTCTGTGGGCAACTAAACCTTGGTATGTACTCTTGTAGAAAAATATTAATGATAGTATCAGCGCTCTTATCCAGAATTGCATAAACTTCTGGCCATAAACTGTAGCAATCCACGATATGAAGTAGGTATACATTCCCCGATAACGTTCTAGGGTGAGGACCTGAAATATCTAAACTCACTTTCTGCATTGGAAACTGAGGGATGTCAGTATCTTGAAAGGGACATTTGATCGTTTTCATATTTCTTAACCTACATTTCTCACACGCGTCAACATATTTACAAGCGTTTTTAAATAAATTCGGCCAATAATATTTATTCATGAGGGCTTTAACTAACTTGTCTCGACCAAGATGACCATTCCCATCATGATATGCCTTTAGAATTTCAATTTCCAAATGTTTCGGAATGTATTTTCTCAACTCTTCACTTTTTTCACTCACATAATATAACTGATTGTCATCCTGCAAGACTAAAAAATTCTTCTTGGAAATGTTCTCACCCGTTTCTTTCAACTTCTGTTTTATTTCTATAATTTTCGGATCCAATTCTTGTTCCTCTTTCATATTAAACTGCATTAACTGTGGATCTTCCGCTATTGGTTTGGATTCTTGATCTGACAGTGAGCTCCTAAAATTTTCTCTATTCACTATGGCAGAATCTAATATATTTACTTGCCAGTTTCGGTCGTCTATCTCTGGTTCACCCTCATCTTCAGTACTTTCTGTCGTTTCTGGATATGGAATTCTCGATAATAAATCGGCACATGTATTATTTTTACCAGATATATATTCCACTTTTGCGTTATAGCCTTGTAAATTTAGCGCCCATGTTTGTATTTTTCTATTTTGTACTGGAGCCTCCAACAAAGATTTTAATGGCATGTGATCAGTTCTTATTATGAAATTGGCATTATGTAAGTAATAATTTAGTTTCTGTAAAGCATAGTGTATAGCGTATGCCTCTTTTTCTATGGTCGGCCATTTTTTTCTGGAGATTTACTAAGTTTGTGTGACAAAAAGTAAATTGGTCTTTCGTTTTTAACTCCTGGTATTCCTGAATTTTCTTCTTCATATGGTTGCGTTAAACATGCTCCTATGGAGTTATCTGAAGCATCTGTATATAAAATCAACTGATTGTCTAGATCTGGATGTGCCAACAATGGAACCACCGTTAAACTATTTTTCAAAAAAATTAAATGCTTTCCGGCAATCTTCATTCCATTTAAATCTTGCATATTTGCAAGTCAGATTAGTGATGGGTTCTGCTATCTGTGCAAAATTTGGAATGAACCGACGATAATACCCACATGCACCAATAAAAGCTCGTACTTCCCTTACGTTGGTCGGAGCAGGTAGTTCTTTAATGATTTTCACTTTGTCTTGATCTGGTTTAATTCCTTCTCTATCGATGATGTACCCCAAATACTTAGTTTCTGTTTATAGGAATTCACATTTACTGAGTTTCAATTTAACATCGTGTAATCTTAGCCTATCAAATACTACTTTTACGTGTTTCAGATGGTCTTGTACGTATCCTGCTGTGTAGATTAAAATGTCATCTATGTATGCTAATGCAAACTTTTGCAAGCCCTCCAGTACTTGATTTATTAATAGCATATAATGAGAAGGCGCCGTCTTGACTCCAAAAGGCATTCGTAAAAATTCGTAAGAACCTGCGTGAGCACTGAAAGCACTTTTTCTGAGCATCCGGCGACATAGGGATACACCAAAATCCTGACCTTGCGTCTAGCGTAGTGAAGAAGGTAGACCCATTAAGTAGCCCCAAAATATCGTCAATCACCGGCAATGGATAAGCTACATTCTTGGTGATTTTGTTCAGGGCCCTGTAGTCACAGCAGAAACGGTGACTCCCGTCCTTCTTGGTCACGATAACAATCGGAGATGACCATTCTGACTTGGATCTTGTTATGATTCCCGCTTTTAGCATATCTTCTATTGCTTTTTCTACTATCTCTCTATTCCTTAGAGGATTTCCATATGGTTTCAAACTAATTGGTGGATGATTTCCTGTGTCTATTTCCATAGTAACTGTCTTAGTCTTACCTAACTCCAAATCATTAATAGCAAAAACATCGTGATTTTTTCTTACTAAGTCCTCTAATACTTCTTTATACTCTTGCGGAGCTTTCAATTGTGATAATAACTCTTGTTCTCTCTTCAAAGATGACGTTGTTTTGTCTACTTAATGTACTTGAGATGGATATTTTCTGAATGCATGGATCGATTCATCATTCCGTCTTTTCCAACTTCCTCTATTTCTATTTCGGTTATTAATAGGGCCTTCTGGATATTTATTCATTGACAATCCTTCTTTAACTGTTGTTGCTATGTTGTTAAGATCACGTGCTATTTTTGCAATCACACACCCTCTATACAATTTAATCTCTTTCCCTGTGTTATTAAAAATCATTACCGGAAAACTAAATTGTCTATCTAATGTTATTATTCCGTCTGTGACTTCTAACTCTGGTCCATCTATTATCTCTCTCTCTCTCTCTCTCTCTCTCTCTCTCTCTCTCTCTCTCTCTCTCTCTCTCTCTCTCTCTCTCTCTCTCTCTCTCTCTAACTCTGTTACTGTAACTGTTTGTCCTGTCGAAAAATAAGGATTTTTTTTTATTTTTCCCTCATAAGTTTGTATTTAAGTCCATCTGACTTTATCCCGTCAACAAAAATTCCAACCAGCATCCTCTCTACTTCTTCGCCTTGAACATTCTGCCCTATAAATGCTTCTTCAGCTAAATTAATCAGCCTGTCACTGAACAGCTGAACACTCTCTCCATCATCTTGCCTAGATTATCTTAATACTGAGAAAGCATGTTGTGGATCTGTGATCTCCGCATACTTGTGAGCTAAATCGTCCTTAAATTGCTCCCACGTCTCATCTGTTCACGCTTCCAATTTTCTTCGAATATGATCTGAGACAGGCGATGCACTAGTCCTATAAGCCACATTTTTCTTGTCCTCATCTGTGGCGGCCACTAGATAAGCTTGTTTTTCGATGGACACAACCCATTTCTTAAAATATTGCCCACTAAACTTATCGATGTCAACAGCTACATTTTGCTGTTTCAAAATTGTGTCTAACTTGGATATGGCTCTACCTACACCACCAAGCACCTGTCCTAAAGAAAGGTCCTGGGGTTCCATTATTAAAATCTGAAATACAAAATATACTAGTACGACACAATACAGTATAATAATATATAGTAACACAATATTATTATCCTAAACTAAGCAAGTTCTATAACTTTTCAACAAATTAAACTATTAGATTTGTACTTTGTTCAGTTGGCAATGTTGTCGATATCGTTATTCTTCTTCTTCTCCTTCTTCTTTTCGTTCATCCGGAGTGTTTTTTCAGATGTGATTGCGGTGTGTCTGTTATGCGCCCTTGGGCCGAAACCCGTAGGCCAACACATCGACTTTAGCGTGCATTTTTGACCAGGTAGCATTCCTGGGAGACTCTCACTTTTGTGGCGCCATCTGCAACCATGCTGGCCAAGGTGGAACGGTCGAAGACAACGGTCATCCCTCAAAGGAAGGCAGGGACAGTCCATAGCATTTTCCGCCATCCAAGGTTGCTTCCATAGGTTCAGGGCCGACATATAACGCCCTGGATCTGGGCTCACCGAGGGAGATCGTCACGTCCTGCTCATGGCTGCTTTAAATTCTCACTTCAATATATTGGTCATTTCGTTTCCCCGGGTCATTCCCGCACAAACCAGACAGGTTTGCAGACGGCATCCACTCAGCGAGTTTTCAGACATGTGCTTGTCGTTGCGCCCATCAGAGCTTTTCCAGGCTCAACAGACATTCGGAAAACTACCCAGTCAGAGCTGTTCCGAACAAGAGCGGCATTCGGAAACTAGGTAGTCAGAGCTGTTCCTAGCACGAGAGACATTCGGACGAGACATTTCACTCGGACGTAATTGCGTAGTGTCAATTTTTAGTTTGCCACCCGTAGGACGACACTTCCGACTTCCAGCGGGCATTTTTTAATGAGGTTAGCCATCCTCTGGTTTCGAGGCACGTTGGACTGTTGTGATGTCGCTAACATCTCAGCTGGTCAAGATAGAACGATGAACGACATCGTGGTCGGCCCTCAAGGGAAGGCAGGGGCAGACCATGAGCATTCCCTCGCTATCCAAGGAGGCTTCCATAATTGCAGAGCCGGCACATATTGCTCTGTGACTGGGCTCACCCGAGGAGTTGCCACGTCCTGCTCATGGCTGCTTTAGTTCCTCACTTCCATGTGTTGGGCAACTCGTTTGCCACTGATCGCTCAAGCACACACCAGGGACGGTCAGACTGCAAGCGACACCCACGCTTTTGACTTCGGACCACGCAATAGGTTCGCTCGCCGTGCGTTCCATTTTGCGTCATTGAGACGTTCTTCCACTTTTGTCTACTCTCTATGAGTTAGATACAGTTTTCGCAGCCACTTTCTTCGACTGGGGCACTTTTTGAATTTTTGTACTCGCTCACGAGGTGGGCTACTTGTGCTGCCGGATCAGCACCTTACCTTCGTGCAGCGGTGAACGAGAAACGGCCTGGCCTCTCATCCGGGAATCTCTCATATCCCCCAGCTGAGAGCCTTCGAACTTCTATCAGACCTGAGCATGTAGCTTGCTCAGTATCACGCCTTTATTTTTCGAGAGGTGGCTATCGGCCCGGCTCTCAGATCCGAGGGTTTGTGGCTTAGAGGCGTTCAGCCACAGCCCTCGACAGGGAGCCTTTTAGTGTTTTGTCCGGACCAAGAACTTCTGCCTTCGTGCGCCTGATTTAACTTTTGGACTGCTATCCTCAGTCTCACCTGCAGAGCAGCAGGTTGTGTCTCTCTTAGTCTG
>OY992894.1:56156731-56159231 GCA_963921405.1 Cepaea hortensis
ATGAGAATAGATTCATCTTGGTTAACAAGCCGTCCGACCCACATACTTTCTACTCGAGATCATGGCACTCTACAACTACACCTGACCTGGCTTTTCATTCACCAGACCTGGAGTGAAACATTACACGAATTGTTGGGAAACAACTTGGTGGCAGTGACCATCGACCAGTCTTTCTAACTGTAGAAAATGAGCTTGTAAGTGAAAGCAGCACCCTCTCGAGGTGGAACTACAAGAAAGCAGACTGGGCAATGTACAAGAATCGCACCAGCATACTGGTTAGAAACCTGAACACTGAGAAAGACATAAATAAAGTAGTTGAAGAGTTTGGGAAATGCATACTACAGGCAGCGCGAGAAACAGAACCAAGAGGAGCCCGTAAACAATATAAACCCCACTGGAGTAGTGAACTGGAACAGTTGCATAATGATGTGGAAGTATGTAGACAGCAAGCAGAGGCCACACCCAGCCAAGAGCACCACAATAAATTCCAGCATGCAAAAGCCAAATTTCAAAGGGCCACGCTGCAGGCTAGACGGAAAAGCTGGCAGGAAAAAACAGTCTCTGAACTTTGAAAGAGACACAAGGAAATTGTGAAGCTAATAAAACAACTTAACGATGAGGGCACAGGGAGAAACTCAAAAATTGCACTACATAAAGATGGAAACATCTTAACAAGAAAGCAAGCAGCTGACCATTTTGCGGACTCATTCGCACAAGATAACAATATCAAAATTAGTCCAGAGAAACAACAAGAGATTCGAGAGAAACGGCAACATACAGGGCAGAAGGAAATAGTACATGAGGTTCTGGAGGCACCCATCACAATCAGCGAACTGGAGCTAGCCATATCAAAACTGAAAATGAGAAAGTCACCAGGAGCTGATGGTATCTCCAATGAAATGATCAGGAACCTAGGAACAGAGGCCAAAGCAAAGCTGTTGCAGATCTTTAATAACAGTTGGACCTTAGGCAGTGTTCCACAAGCCTGGAGAGAAGCAATCATGATAACCCTCCTAAAATCAGGGAAAGATAGTTCCATTGCCTCCAGCTACAGACCAATTAGGCTCACCAGCTGTCTCTGCAAAACACTGGAGCGCATCATCAATCACAGACTGCAGTGGTACATTGAAAGTAAAAACATCCTTGTGCCACAGCAGGCTGGCTTTAGGCAGTGCTACTCTACGGAAGATCAGACAACCTACCTCTCTCAAGAAATTGAGGATGTATTCCAAGAGAAGAAGCTGGTGCTTGCGGCATGGATAGATTTGAAGAAAGCCTTTGACAAAGTCTGGAAAGAAGGTCTGATGAATAAACTGAGAAACTGCAAAGTCAATGGAAGAATGTACAAATGGGTGAAAGCATACTTGCACAACAGAAGAGCCCGAGTACAGATAGACTGACTAAAGAGCAAGAAAGTACTACTGCGTCACGGTGTTCCACAGGGTGGAGTCTTGTCTCCCACATTCTTTCTAATCTTCATCAATGATCTCGTTGCTAATCTACCGCATGGAATTAAAGCCGCAATGTACGCCGATGACCTGGTTCTATGGAGCACAAATGAACATGCATCAGTGGCCACCAGATTACTACAAAGAGCTGTAGATACATTTGTTGCATGGGCAAATAGATGGTGTGTCAGCATAAACACTGACAAGTGCAGCACCACCCTATTTACCCTCTCTCCAAAACAAAAGGCAGGGACCATCCAGATAAATGGAACACCCATAAGAGAAGATAAAGAACCAACATACCTTGGAGTAACATTTGATGGCAGGCTGACATGGAGAAAACACATCAACAAAGCAGTAGCAAAAGCCAGAAGGAAAATAGCCATCCCGAGAAAGCTAAGTGGAACCACATGGGGAGCCAGTGGGAAAATACTTAGCAAAGTTTATCAACAGAGCATACGACCACACCTGGAATACGGGTCAACTGCGTGGTGTTCGGCATCAAAAACCACACTACAAGAGCTGGACAAAGTGCAAAATCAAGCACTTAGAGTCACCACAGGAGGGATGAGATCAACCCCTATAGTGGAAATGGAGAAGATCGGGAGGACACAAGCACTGAGTGAGCGCAGAGATACGAAAACACTAATACAAGCAGAAAAGTTCCTCAGCTTGCCAGGCCACCTTATGAAGAACAGATTTGAAAACCTAGCTATGGGGCGGTTGAAAAGAAGTAGTTTTATCCACCAGGCCAAACGACTCTGCAGAGAAACCACCGATCTGCCCACAGTTGGTACCCCCTAACAACTATTCCAGAGCGAACTCCATGGAAAGATGAGCATAGACTATCATTACAAATCCAGACAAAAGTGAGAGGAATATTTGACAAGGAAGAACAGAACAGTGTGCAGCGCAGAACAGCCACTCCCAGCTTCCTTGATGAAAAATACCCACAGGACCTCTGGATCCAAGTCTACACAGATGGGTCAGCACAAAATGCTGTTCGAAATGGAGGAGCGGGAGTGTACATAGACTACTCAAATAATACCAGG